>PITA01033147.1:0-13102 GCA_004023965.1 Spilogale gracilis | reverse complement strand
GGGAGGAGGGAGAGGGGGAGGAGGAGGAGGCGCAGGGCTCCTGGGCAGCCTCCAGGGGACCTGCGTACCGTGGGGCCCAGGCTCCTAACCCTTGCCTGCCCTCGGGACCTCTAGGTGGCCCTCATCCACTTCTTCTTCAACCTGGCCGGCATCCTGCTGTGGTACGTGGTGCCCATCCTGCGGCTGCCCATCCCGCTGGCCAAGCACTTTGGGGACCTGACGGCCGACTACCGCTGGGTAGCCGTGGCCTATCTGCTGCTCAGCTTCCTGCTGCTGCCCCTGGCTGCCTTCGGGCTCTCCGTGGCAGGGAGCACGGTGCTGGCTGCAGTTGGGGGGCCTCTGGTGGGGCTGGTGCTCCTCATCGTCCTCATCAACGTCCTGCAGCGGCACCGGCCAGCCTGGCTGCCCCACCGGCTGCGGTCCTGGGCCTGGCTCCCACTCTGGCTCCATTCTCTCGAGCCCTGGGACCGCCTGGTCAGCCGCTGCTGCCCCTGCAGGGTCTGCAGCCCTCCCCCGGCCACTGCCAAGGAGGCCCACTGCTATGAGAACCCTGAGGTCCTGGCCTCCCAGCAGTTGTGAACGGGGGGGGGGGGGGCCCTGGGGATCCGAGGAGCAGGAGTCACCGGCTTGCCTTCCTTGCAAATAAACAAGGCTCTGACCCAGGTGTGAGTGATCTTCACTCCCCCGCCTGCAGAGGGGCCCGGCCGGCCACGAGGGGACCCAGAGGTGGACAAGGGCCTGCCGTTCTCCAGTGAACACTGGGGACCCACCGAGTGGGTGTGGGCACACGGCTAAGCCCGGACTCCCAGACTCTTCTCTCCTGAGCCTCCGGGGACAGAAGGCGCCAGGTGGCAGGCAGTCAGGAGCGTGGCCACATCCCTCAGGAAGGATCTATGGCTGGACGTGGCCGGGACCCTTCCGCCTGGGGCAGAGGATGCAGCCCAGCGGCCACGTGGTACTGGTAGTCCCTCTGGGGGCCAGCCTCCCAGGTCCCACGGGTGCCCAGGGGGTGAGAAGGGGCTGAGTGAGGAGCCGGAGGCCCCAGGCTCCCCTCAACTCTGGGTGCAGAGGATAGTGTTGGGGTGGGGCACAGACAGGACTGCCATGGGCCCGGCAGAGCAGGTGTGCTCGGGCCGCCTCCCAGCAACACCCACCAGGAAGCGGGTCCTGCCGCAACCCCTACAGCCATCCCCACCCGGAGCCCGCACCACCGCAAACCCCCGTCCAGCCCAGGGCTGCCCACAGCATGCCTCCCCCCAAATACCACGAGGAGAGAAGTGTCTCCAGTAGGATGAAGTCCACGGCCCAGAACTCCTGCACTGTGGGGCATATACCCACAGATCAGAGGTGGAGGTGGCCCTGAGCTGGGGTTTAGCTTGCCTCACTGCTTAGCATGCTGCCCTGATGGAGGGGCACCTCCTCCCCAGCCCTCCAGGTTTGCCTACCCAGACCCAGTGTGGGGAGAGGAGGCCTGGGGAGCCCTGGGGCCAATGCTTGTCCAAGGTCGTCCTGTCTTCATTCCCCTCAGAACTCCCAGCCCTAGGGGAGCCTGGGGGGGCTCAGTCGTTAAGCATCTGCTTTTGGCATGGGCTCCCTGCACATCCGGCTCCCTGCTCAGCGGGAAGCCTGCTTCCCCCTCTCACTCCCCCTGCTTGGGTTCCCTCTCTAGCTGTGTTTCTCTGTCAAATAAATTAAAAAAAAAAAAAAAAAGAACTCCCAGGCCTCAGTCCCCTCAGGCCCCCATGGCCCCTGTCCCCCGCCCAAGCTTCCAGCCCAAGCTTCCAGCCCTCCTAAGTGTGGGGTTCACTGCCCACTAAGGGAGGTAGTTACCTGCTTGGGGCTCACGGGAGCAAGACCCCAGGGCAGGCTCATACACTCCAGCTTGCCCCCACCCCCTAACCAACTTCTAAGACTTCAGGACCCTCCCTGGGCGGTGGGGGGGGGAAACTCCAGCCTCCGGTCCCTCTGATGGAAGTTCCTGAGGTAGGGCCAAGCCTGGCTAGTTCCCTGGGGAGACCAGTGGGGAGCGTTCCCTCCCTACTATGGGGACACAAAGAGAGGAGAAGAAAGTACCCCACGCACCCCTCCTTCCGGGGCAGGTGAGGCCACCCACAAAGGCTGACTGCGGGTCCTTTGAGGCCGTGAGCGACTGTCTGCCTGCTGCCCCTGCCGGGCGGTAACACACCCTCCCGCTGGGACCATGGCCACGGGTAAACAGAGCCTTCACTTGTGGAGGGCGACAGCTGCAGGGTGGGGCCGGAGGGCCGGGCGCGCAGCACTCCCACGGCCCCGGGCTTCCCTGCTCCTCTGGCCCTTTCGGCTGGCATCCCTCCTGGCCACAGACCCCCACTGGACCCAGGCCACCAGGGCTGACCTCCTGCCCTGAGCAGGCCCACCAATCCACCTTGGCTGGGGGGGGGGTCTGCACAGCCTCCCCCCAGTAGCCCTGTACAGCAGCAGCCCCTAGGCTCCTTGGGCTCCCACCTGAGGGCCGCAGGGACCCTTCTCTCTCATTCTCAGGTCTACCTCCCAGAGGCCATGGGAGGATCAAGGTGGACTGCCCCGTGTCTCAGAGCTCTGGGGCTCACACCTGGACAGAAAGTGGGGCCCTCCACCGCACAGCTGGGGCAGGGGGGTGAGCAGAGGCGGCTTTGCAAACTGGGGGAAACACCCGAGCTGCTCTCTCCCCCACGGGATTTGTGGGTCCATGAGTGCCCAGAGCCTGGGCGGCTGCTGGGCCACCTGCCGGGCGCCGCAAGGAGGGCCCACGCTCTTGCACAGGTGTGTGGGGGAGGGGGCCGGCTCCGTGGGGCCCCGACGTGCGCACCGCACCGGCGCCCCGGGAGCTGCTGACTCAGTCTGGGAGCAGCGCCGCGGGGCACACCGCTCTCCGGGGAAGAGCACGCCGAGCTCTGCGCCAGTCGCCGCGTGTCGCAACCACCTCGTCCACGGACCCCGTACTTCAAGACCCCGCGCCCGAACACCGCAGTTCCCGAAAACGCTGCCTTCTTTTGAGGGAGAAACAGATAACCAGGCACTGCCCCCAACACCCGCGGGGTGTAAGCGGAGAAAACGAGAGTCTAGAGAGGTTGCAGCGGCCCCAGCGAAGGACTCCGTCAAGCTGGACGCAGGGCCTGGCGGAGTCGTTTTAAAATGGGACAGAAGGGGCGCCGGGGGGCTCCGTCGGTACGCGTCTGCCTCCGGGGTCCCGGGCTCGAGCCCCACATCGGGCTCCCTGCTTCTCCTCCCTCTCGAGATGTTTCTGGCAAAGAAAATCTTTAAAAAAATTATAAAACAAAATGTGACAAGAATACAAGTGCGATTTCGAAAGCGACTGGCGCAGGTGCGAGCACAGGTCACTGGACGTTTTTCCTCCCCAGGCTTGCCCCCTCGGAGCACCAGGAAAAGTAAAAGCCTCGGCGGCCGCGGGTGCGGCCCGGGTGGCGGGCCCGGGGGGCGCGGGGCGGGGGCGCGTCTCCACGCAGCTCGGGGCGCCCCTGGGGCCCGGGACCCGGCGACCGGCGCGGAGCCAGCGCCGTCGCCACAACAAGCGCGCCGCAGCCGGGCGGCTCCCCGCCCTCCCCGGGCCCGGGGGGGGGGGCGACCCCACGTGCTCCCTCACCTGACCGCCCCCGGCCCCCGCGGGGATGGGCCCGACCCCGCTTTCCGCTCCGTTCCGCCGGGTCCCCGGCAGCCGCCCCAGGGAAGGCGCTCGGCGGGCCGACGGCGGAGTCCCCAGCTCCCGTGCACACCCCGCCCCAGCGGCCCGAGTCGGGGCCTCGACCCCGCGCGGCGACCCTCCGCCCCTCGGCCCCGCCCGTCCGCCCTCCCCGGGAAACCCGCCCGCCCGCGCGCGTCCCCGCGGCACTGCGGCGGTTACCAGGACGCCGGCCCTCGGTCGGCGAGCTCTCCGGAGCCAGCCAATGAGGGGGCAAATCAATCATTTGAAACAGCCAATGGACAGAGCGCTGCGGCGCGAGGGAGGGGGTTTTGATAGGGAGAGCCGAGGCCGAGGCGGACCAATAAAGAGCGAATGGCGCCGGGAAGGTGGGCGTTAGGCGGACGGATTGACGGGAAATGTAGCCAGTCAGACCAGGAGGCTCGCCAGCCTCGTTCTGGCAGCCCAATAGGAGGCTGGCGGGGGCGGGCGCGGCGGGTATATAAGCGTTGGCGGAGCGTCGGTTGTAGCACTCTGCGCGCCCGTTCCTCGGCTCTCGCGTCCGTCCTTCCGCCTGCGCCGCCGCCATGAGGGAGATCGTGCACCTGCAGGCCGGCCAGTGCGGCAACCAAATCGGCGCCAAGGTGGGCGGTGGGGCGCCTGGGGGTCGGCGCGGCTGTTGCGGGTGGGTTGTCGGGCGGCAGGGAAGATGGCGGCAGCGGGCGGGCGGGCGGGCGGGCGGCCAGCCATCCGCATTGCGGCCCCGCGCGGGGTCGGGGCGGCGGCGCGGGCCCCCGGGGACGGCCCCGACCTGGCGGCGGCGGCGTTGGGGGGAGGGGAGGGCCGCGCCCATCCGGGGCGGAGCCGGCCCCGGGCACCGCCAGCGTGACTCAGCCCGGGCCCGGCCCGCCCGCGTCCCTCGCAGTTCTGGGAGGTGATCAGCGACGAGCACGGTATCGATCCTACCGGCACTTACCATGGCGACAGCGACCTGCAGCTGGAGCGGATCAACGTGTACTACAACGAGGCCACCGGTGAGACGCCACGCCCCTTCCCGGGCTCCTTCCTGCCTCCCCGCGGCCCTCCCCTCGCTCACGTCCTCTTCCCCTCCCCCCGCCCCAGGTGGCAAGTACGTGCCCCGCGCGGTGCTCGTGGACCTGGAGCCCGGCACCATGGACTCCGTGCGCTCGGGACCTTTCGGGCAAATCTTCAGGCCAGACAACTTCGTTTTCGGTGAGCTGCGGGGGTGGGGGGGGCGCTGGGCAGGCGGCGTGAGAGCCACGAGGGCTCAGACGTCCAGGGGTGCCCAAGGTCACTTCCTTCGCCCTGCGGAGCTGAGGTGCTGATCCACCCTGCCCGCTGGGCAGAAGCTGGCGCTCCTGGACACCTCCTCTCCCTGGACTCCCTCAATCTCCTAAAGCGGCTTTGGGAGGAAGGCCCCGCTGTCGGTGGCTCCCCCCTCCCAGTGACAGAGCCGCCGCTGTAATCGGCCTGTCGTTGGGGTGGCCGCGGTGGGAGCTGTGCCAGCCGCTCCTGGTCGCTGCGGATGGGCAGGGGCTGCTTGTGGGAGGGGCTGGTTTGATGTTAAACCACCTCGGCTTGACTCCTAACTTAATTTTTAAACAGGTGGGTTATTGCTTCCTCAGTTTGGGGGTCCATTGCCTCTGTAGGCGGAGCTGTGTGTGTCTTCTCTCGCCCCACCCCGTTACTTGGGCTTTTTGGCATGGGTGACCAGTCGTGACCACATGCTCAGCAAAGAGTGACCGGCCGCTCTCTTGCAGGTCAGAGCGGTGCTGGCAACAACTGGGCCAAGGGGCACTACACGGAAGGTGCAGAGCTGGTCGACTCGGTGTTGGACGTCGTGAGGAAGGAAGCGGAGAGCTGTGACTGCCTGCAGGGCTTCCAGCTGACCCACTCCCTGGGGGGGGGGACCGGGTCTGGGATGGGCACCCTCCTCATCAGCAAGATCCGGGAGGAGTACCCGGACAGGATCATGAACACCTTCAGTGTGGTGCCCTCGCCCAAGGTGTCGGACACGGTGGTGGAGCCCTACAACGCCACCCTCTCCGTCCACCAGCTCGTAGAAAACACAGACGAGACCTACTGCATTGATAACGAGGCCCTCTATGACATCTGCTTCAGAACCCTAAAACTGACCACACCCACCTACGGGGACCTCAACCACCTGGTGTCAGCCACCATGAGTGGGGTCACCACCTGCCTGCGCTTCCCGGGCCAGCTCAATGCTGACCTGCGCAAGCTGGCCGTCAACATGGTGCCCTTCCCCCGCCTGCACTTCTTCATGCCCGGCTTTGCCCCGCTCACCAGCCGCGGCAGCCAGCAGTACCGCGCCCTGACGGTGCCCGAGCTCACCCAGCAGATGTTTGATGCTAAGAACATGATGGCCGCCTGTGACCCCCGCCACGGCCGCTACCTGACCGTGGCCGCCGTCTTCCGGGGCCGCATGTCCATGAAGGAGGTGGACGAGCAGATGCTCAACGTCCAGAACAAGAACAGCAGCTACTTCGTGGAGTGGATCCCCAACAACGTGAAAACAGCCGTGTGCGACATCCCGCCCCGGGGCCTGAAAATGTCGGCCACCTTCATCGGCAACAGCACGGCCATCCAGGAGCTGTTCAAGCGCATCTCGGAGCAGTTCACGGCCATGTTCCGGCGCAAGGCCTTCCTGCACTGGTACACGGGCGAGGGCATGGACGAGATGGAGTTCACCGAGGCCGAGAGCAACATGAACGACCTGGTGTCCGAGTACCAGCAGTACCAGGACGCCACGGCCGAGGAGGAGGGCGAGTTCGAGGAGGAGGCCGAGGAGGAGGTGGCCTAGGGCTGCGACCTGGTAGAGCGCGAGGAAGCCGTGTGAACTCTTTATTCTCTCACAACCTGTTCTCTGTGTGCACCTGCTCTCCTCCCTGTCCTGATGTCTCATGCTGTACGGACGGCGTCATTAAAGCATTTTCATAGCGTCTGGTGTCGCCTCTCCAGTTCCTTCCGACAGGCCTTGCGGGTGCTGTTGCCGAACGTCAGTGCGTAGGTGTCCTGCATGGCTGTGGAGGGCGAGGCTGCGGCTGAGCCCCCGCTGCCCCGGGTGCCTGGCCCGGCCACACCGAGCCTCTGGGCGGCCTCCGGGTGTCGGTGCTTTTGAGTTCAGGAGGGGTGAGCCCCTTGTCCGTGGGGAAAGGGGGAACCCCGAGGCCATAGAGCTGGCCGTGTGCGGGTGGTACCGCAGGGGCAGAGCGGAGCCCCCGTCACCCAGCTTGTCCGTAGAGTGGCCTGGTCGCTGTGACCCTGACGAGGTAGGTGAGGGCCCCGCCGCATACTTACACGGTACAAAGCCCATGTAGAAAGGTATGAGGCCCTGGCTGTTGTAGATGGTGTTGCTGGGCCACTGTGTTTTGGGCAGCCTCTCCCCCAGGGCGCAGGTGGGATTTCTGAACAGGAACTGCGGAAACAGGCAGGTGTGCTGCCATGCACTGCCTTCCCGGGTGGAGGTCGTGCTGGGGACTGGGCCGCTGTTCTGACAAGTGGCTGCTGCTCAGGGGGCGCGTCCCACTTACCCGCTCCCCACGGTGTCCGGAGCAGGGACCCTAGACCCCGTCAGGACGACGGGGCAGGTGCAGAGGAGAAGCAGCCTCCTGCCCGGGGCCCTAAGGGGGGCTGCCCTTCCCAGCCCCTTCCCGGGGAGCCAGCTGAGCCGGGGCCATGCTCCCTCCCACCTGCGCAGAGGTGTGGGTGCTGCCGTGTGGGCTGGGCTGGGCACTGGGGAACGGGCCCCGGGGTGTCCACGGCCTCGTACCTGGTTCTTGTCGAACTCCTCCATAGCCTGTGTGACACCATCGCGGTAATTCACCCCCATCACCCAGGCAAACCGGGGGACAAAGCCAGCATAACCTAGGGGAGGAAGTGGTCAGGGTCCTGCCCTGGGTCCTGCCCTGGGTCGTGCCCTAGGTCCCATCCGCCCTCCGCGGGGGGCATACCCACCTGCTCCCAGGTGTGCCAGGGAAGTCTGTTGAGGCTCTTTACCTTCCCTAAACTTTGGTCCCTTGCCTGTTGGGGCCAGACAGCTGTGGGTGGGCAGGGGCTTCCCGAAGCCGTGTGAGAAGACAGGCTCTAGCTACCTGTTCTCGGGGCAGAGGCAGGGCTCGGGGTAGACTCACGCTCATCCCGCCTGGGCCCCTGGATGGAGTCTTGGAGTGTGTGCGGAAGTGGGGGGGGGGGGCGGCGAGAATACCCAGGCTCCAGGCACCGACCTGAGATGGCTTTGCGTTGGATCAGGTTAGGGTGGTCGAGCTGGGGCAGCCTATGGAACCTGCCCACGTCTAGGGTCTCGTGCTGGTGAGCTGGGGGTGGGTCCTCATCCCTCCTGTAGTGGTACAGCTGGGACGGGAGGGGAGCAGGTCACTCCCTCAGCCCCCACCCAGGTCTGGCTGGGGCGAGGCTTGGTCCCAGCACCTCTCCCAGTTACCTGGTCCAGCCCGGGGGCCTCGCGGACAGGGGTGCTGCTCTTCCAGCCCTCCTCCCCGTATGCCAGCCGCAGGCCTGGGTGTCCGAAGTCTCTGGAGTCCCCCTTCCTGCCTGGCGGGCATGGGGGGTAGGGGGGGTAGGGCATGAAGCCCGCAGGCAGCAGGACCTGCCTGGATATGTTCTCTACCCCCGGCGGCCCCTTCTGGGCGTCCCTCTCCTGGGGTGGGAACCGGCCCAGGATCTCAAAGTTCTTGTAGGGCTTCAGACCTGTAGGGACAGGGCGGGTAGAGTGAGAAGAGGCAGGAGGCTGAGCCTGGGGCGGGCGAGGCTGCGGGGTGGGCGGCTCACCAGTGTAGTGGGGGATGTAGGGCTCAGTCAGGTCACGGCAGGGCATGAAAGGTGGCTTGGGCTTGCTGAAGTCCTCGATGAACTTGGGCTTGGAGATGGGGGACAGCACGGAGCAGGGGCTCTTCTGCACGCTGGGGTCTGTGAGCAGCCGTGCGGTGGTGTGCCCGTAGGTGTGCCCCACCTGGTAACGCAGCTGTGGGTAGAATCCGGCATAGCTGCAGAGGGAAGAGGAGGAGGAGGAGGCGGGGTTCCTGCGCTCGGGGTGTGCAGCCAGCCTGCTGGCCGCGGGCAAAGTGACCTGACCTCACAGGCCAGGGGCCGTCCCCGGAGCACCTGCCTTCACTCTTGAGGCTCGAGTGGGTGGCACAGCCCAAACACCGGAGAATAGGCCTGGCCCTTCTCACCGCCAGGGTGCCATCTACCCGCCACCCATCCCTCCTCAGACAGGGAGCTCAGCGGTGAGGGAACGGGGAACGCTGCCCCCCCTTGATGCATTCCCAGGGATGGTGACAGGGTCCGGGCTGCACCAAGGCATAGCCTAATCCACACACCGAGGTCCCACTGGGGAGGCGTCGCAGGGATTTGGCTTAGACTTTTGCCACCCACGAGGCCAGGAATTGAGAGGAGGGCAGGAGGGCTGCTGGAAGGAGGTGATGGTTGAGCGGAGTGTTGATGAGAGACACAAGGGAAAGTAGTGGAGGTGGCACCGTGCAGGCCCCCAGCGGGGTAGTGCTGGGCCACGTGGTCACCCAAGCAGTGTGAACTGCTTGGAAAAAACTGCCAAGGTGAGTGCAGAACTGCTAGCCTGAGAGGTAAGCAGGGCTAGGGCACGATGGGTGGGCGTCCCGTTCTTGTTGCCTGGCCCAGTGTTTCCCCTGAAACCACCGTGCAAAGTTGGGCCTGACTTCTTGCAGCCGTCCTTCCTTCCCGGGGATCCGTGCGCATGGACGAGCGCACATTACACCCCACAGGGGGCTCGCTCTGGGTACCTAGTGCCGATCAGCCCACCCCGGAGGCTTATGTCTGTAAGGCTCGGGCTTATCTGCTAGCCCTGGCCAGCTGTTGGGCTGTCCCTGGGGTCCCGACCTTCACAGGCATGCAGCCCATCTGGTGGGGGCTCTCAGCACAGGGCGAGCAGGGAGCAGCCCTGCCCAGTGCTCCTGCCCCGGGGTGGCCCTCCTCCGGCCTCGCCACCCCATGCTGGCACTCTCTTCACAGGTGGCCTTGGGCCCGTAGGCCCCAGCCCCACTCCCCAGCCCTCCACAGACATCAGCCTCTTCCGGGCACCAGCACTTACCCAGGGATATAGTGGGGTTCCGGCGTGAAGAGGCGGTGTTGCTGAGTAGCTGTCATCTTGCCTCAACAGCGCCTCTGACGCTCCAGCCGGACCAGCCTCTGACTCCCTTCCCTCGGAGGAGTCCCTGTTGCCTGGAAACCATTGTGAAGGGGCCTGCCATTGTTGGGTCCTACCTGGTCCAGGACCCTTCGTGGGCCCTGGGAGCGCTCCCGTGTTGCCGGTGGAGCTCCTAGGTGCAGACAGGCAACAGCCACAAGTGCCAGCCTTGGGACTTTAGAGCTGGGGGAACTGGGGCAGCCCCGCCGGGAAGGGTGGAGTGGGTTTGGGCCTGGATTCCTGCTACCCCCTACTCAAGCCCCCTCCTCAGATCAGAGGCCCTGCAACTTCTTGGGCATCATGGGAAGCCTCATCGAGCAGGTGTCTGAGCTTCAGGGCTCTTGGGACCCTGTCCTAGAGAGTCTTTCCCCTGGAATTGGGCACTATTTTCCACTTTAAACAAGACCCGATTTTATTTGTTTGTATAGGAATGACTTCCTAACTATAAAAACAAAGGAAAGTATCAAAGGAAAAGATAAACAAATTCTAGCACATGTCAAAAAACACACAAAAGGGGCGCCTGGGTGGCTCAGTCGTTAAGCGTCTGCCTTCGGCTCAGGTCATGATCCCGGGGTTCCGGGATCGAGCCCCGCACCAGGCTCCCTGCTCAGTGGGAGGCCTGCTTCTCCCTCTCTCACTCCCCCTGCTTGTGTTCCCTCTCTGGCTGTGTCTCTCTCTGTCAAATAAGTAAATAAATAATCTTTAAAACAAACAGACACACACACACACACAAATACGAAAAGCTGGTCTACAGGCTGGGAAATAAGGTTGTGACAAGTGTTAGAGATATGCTATCAGTGTAAGAGCTTCACAAAGACAGTACAAATTAACACTGTTGTAGAAAGTGGAATCTGACCCACAGTCAGGGACAGACGGACCCAAGGTTGAGCCTCACAGCAACGCTGGTCATGGGGTTGCTTGATGCCCTCCAGCAAGGGCACAGGCGCTGTCTGCACAGCAGCTGGGGACCGTGTTTCAAGTCCTTACCACACATTCCCTACTGGGACGGGCCGCTCCTGCTTACGGGAACCCATCCGAAGGCAATGACGGACACGCAGCTGAGGACATCAGCGTGATGCCATAGTATTTGGGACAGGGAGAAGTTGGGGCAATCTCGAACGTCCAGTGACAGGGGCTCTGTTATGAAGGCTGCCCCTGCAGAACCCCAAGCCGCAAGGGAGGGGCCCAGAGCACAGGCTGTGAACCCCTCACCCTAAGGAAACATGTATTTCCTGAAGCAGGTTTTTCTCCGTCCCTCCTTCCTTCCTTCCTTCCTTCCTTCCTTCCATCTCGAGCGCCTCCCAAGGCCAGGCAGGGTCGGTGCTGGACAGGAGAGATCTGCAGACTTGGTCGGGGTGGGGTAGGCCCGGAGGACAAGCAGTCCTTCACTGGGCCCTGCTGGCGTGGATTAGGTCAAGACCAGGCGAGGGCTGGTGGGGTGCTCAGTAGCAAAGGGCACAGCAAGAGCCCTGGTGCTGGGCGCCCGGGTGGCTCAGTGGGTTAAGCCTCTGCAATCGGCTCAGGTCATGACCAGCGTCCTGGGATCGAGGCTGCATCGGGCTCTCTGCTCCGCAGGGAGCCTGCTTCCTCCTCTCTCTCTGCCTGCCTCTCTGCCTACTTGTGATCTCTCTCTCTGTCAAATAAATAAATAAAATCTTAAAAAAAAAAAAAAAAAAAAAAAAAAAAGAGCCCCAGTGCTCAAGTGAGCTCCCGCTCATTTGGGCTCCTTATTCCTTCACACTTCTGCCTGGGCAGCCCCATTCATCTATGATAGCTTACAACCCCTGGGCAACAGCAGAAGACAGGCCCCCATACCTCTGCCCTGCCTGGGCCACCAGGCAGCTCCAGGCCCCAGACTGCCTCTAGGTTAGCAAGGTCCGCCCAGACCCACTTTCCATTGCTTTGCTTTTCTGGGTGTCCAGGAGGAGCTCCTCCTCCAGGGAGTTTCCCCAGCCCCCTCCACCCTTCCCTCCTCCTCCTGGTGGCCCCGCACAGCTGGGCGCGCCATAGCAGCTGCTCTTCTCGCCCCTGTGCAGAGGCCCCAGTCCTCCTAGAAGCCCTGCTAAAGTGGACCCTGGCCGTCCGAGACCCCAGATTCTAGGAGAGGAGAGGGACTGGGAGAAGGAAGGGGAGAAGAGAGGAAAGGAGGACAAGCCAGAAGTCACTGGGGGAGGGTAGGGGTCCCCCTGGCCGAGGTTGACATCAGAGTGACCCACCTGGCCGGCCAGGGCAGTGGTGTCTGTGAGGGACCCAGTGTAGCAGCCCTCCTGGGCTGGACAATGCTCCTTCCCGAGGGAGTCCCCGGCAACTGAGGCACGGGGTCTCCATGGCTGGCTAATGAGGTCACAGAGCTCTGAGGTGTCCCTGGGGGAGGGAGCCAGATACTTTGACAATGAATTTTGACCAGAAAGCTGTGAAATTCCTGGCGAATTTTTACGTCAGTGGAGGCCAACACTGGACCCATGGCTCCCTGAGGCGGAGGCCACTTGTCCCAGCCCGGTAACTTCTCTGGGAGCTGGGTGCCACAGGAGAGCAGCCCAGACCGGGTGGCCACAGGGCAGGGTGGACAGCGCTCCCCCCTCTCCCTTGTAGGCCAGAGGCTAGTGTGTTCTTGTGGGGGCCGCAGCCAGGGACCGCTGGGGAAATGTGGCCCCCAGGAGGGCAGGAGCTCCAGGCTGGCGTCACGCTGGAAACCGGCTTCCTCCAGGAGCGCCCCCCTGTCTGCACCCAGAACCTGAGGGAGCTGTGTGAGTCAGGGTCCTGGCTAGCCCCTACCTCACTGCGGTCGGGGCGTGCGGGCAGGGGTGGGGAGGCGCCTGCTGAGTCCCCAGGCTTCCTGCCAGGGTTGGAACGACGCCCACCCATCGTGACCGACCTGCAGATCCCCGGCCCCGCCAAGTACCCGGTGCCGGACGCTTCAGTGCGCGAGTCCTCCCCGCATCCCCACTTCAGCATCGGCCGCAGGCTCCGCACCCACGGTGCGCGTCCCGTCCCTGCGCCCCGCCCCGCGTCCTGGGAGTGGGGCCCGGGCCGCCGTCTCTCCCTCCCCAACCACGCTGCTGCTACTGCAGAGGGCGGCGGCCGCAGGGCGTGGCAGACCTTGTGGTTCCAGAGCGAAAGCCCCTTCACGCAGAAGGCCGACTTTAACCAAGAGCAAAAGGTGGAGGGCCCTCCCGGCTAGTCCCGCGAGGCGGGCTGGGGAGGGGGCGGGCTGCAGGTGGGGG
>PITA01033146.1:0-13103 GCA_004023965.1 Spilogale gracilis | reverse complement strand
AAATATTTGTTAAGTACCGGCTAGGTCAGGCACTGGGTGTAAAATGGTGGAAAAGATTGACACAATTTCTGCTTCGTGGAGAAGGGAGAAGATGCACAGAAAACCCAAGGAATTTCAGGAGATACTGGTGTGATGTAAATGACAGGGAAGGAAAAGGACAGGAGGGGAGGCATTTGCAAAGGGTGGTCGGGGAAGACTCACTGGAGCACAGAGGTGGAGCCGGCCCCTGGAGGGACAGGCAGAGGGAAGAGCCAGAGGCTGGAGTTGCTTTGGTGCAATGGAGAAAGAGTTTCTGGCTCAGCTCCTGGCAAACTAATATTTGTTTAATGGACCAGAGGGAGAATGAGCGCCCTCTGCCTAGAATTGTGCTGGGTGCTTTCTTGTGCTGTATTGTTCTTACACCTCGTCGGCTCTGACCTGAAGGAATGGTTACATCCGTTAGAGAGATGAGGCCAGCCCAGAGAGAGAAAGTCCTGCGTTCAAGGCCACACAAGAAGTGAGGGGAGGAGGACCCCGATTCCACTCGGTTCTGGCTTTCTAGACTTAAGGACCCTTCCCCTTCCCCCACTCAAGGTGGGTAGGCCGCTATCGTGTCCTGTGCGTGAATGACATTTGCCAGACATTCAGGCACGCACGGACTCTGGGTCGGTGTACTGGAAATCGGGTGTGTCCACCTGTGCGGTAATCGGGCTCCGTGGGGCCTGCTTTGCTCTTCTGCCAGGCTCTGCACATTCTCCCAGGTGTCCTTTCTCCAACTTGAAGCACACGCCGCGCCCAAGGCACCCTCCCTCCGCCCGGCCACGGAGCTCGCTAGCGCACTGGGCGCGCGTGCACGTGGCTGTCCCCAGGGCCCCGGCGTTGGGCGGGGGCGCCCGCGCGTCTACTAGGAGACGCGCTGGCAGGACTGGGACGAGGGTGACGCGAGCGCAAGATTTAAGGGAGTACCAAAAAACCCAGTGACCAAGATAAACAGCATTTTAATGAAATACTAAAAAAAAATCAAAATGAACCTCCCCAAGTCCAAGGCAATGACATAGGAACAATGTTAAAGAAGGGATCCGTCTCCATGGGTCGGGCATCTGGGGCGCCCCCAAACTCTCAGACGCGAGTAGCGGGGTGTCGGGGGGGGGCCTCGAGGGCCGGGGCCCAGGGTGGGGAGGCGGGCGGGCGGGGCGGGGCGGCGCCTCCGTTTCGCGATCCTCCCTCCACCCCTCCCGGGCCTCTCCCAGGCGCCGAGTCCCTTCCGAGTCTCGATCCGCGCCGCCTTTTCCCGCGACCCGCACGGGGCCCAGCTGACGGGCCGCGTTGTTTACGGGCCGAGCAGCCCTCGCTCGCGCCGCCCGCCCGCCCGCCCGCCACTCGGCTGCCCAGGTGCCTGCCCGCCGTCCGTCCGCGCGGCCGTCTGTCTCAGCGTGCGCAGATCGTGGCCCGGAGCCGGGCGGCCGGGGCGCGGCGAGGGGCTCCGGGCGGGAAGAGCGCGGGACGGGGCCCGGGCCGCCGTGGTCCCGGGTCGGAACCGCCTGCGCCGCGGGATCTGTAGCGGCGGAGGCCCCGCGCCCCTCCCGGGACTGTTTCCAGGGGCCTCCGTGGCGGGGGCTGCGGCCCGCGGGCCGCCGGCTGGAAGAGAAGGACGCGCGTCCCCCGGCGCCGCTCGGGCGGCCGCCTCGGAGCATGACCCCCGCGGGCCGGCGCCGCGCGCTCTGAGCCGCCCCGACCTCGCGCTCCCGCAGCCATGGGCGCCGGGGCCGAGCGGGGGGCGGCGAACGCGCCGCTGCTGGTGGCGGTGGCCGCTCTGCTGCTGGGTGCCGCGGGCCACCTGTATCCCGGAGAGGGTGAGTCCGGGGGTCCGGGAGTGGGCGGGGAGCCGCGCGGTGGGGAGGGGACCCCTTGCCAAAGTGGGGCCCACCGCCGTGGACGCAGAGCCCTCCTCGGTGCGTGTGGGGGTGCAGGTGGCCGGGACCGTGGCTCCGGCCCCGCGCGGGGCGGGAAGCCGCTGACCTTGGCCTTTGCCCGCCTAGGCTCGCGGTTCCGCGCCCCGTGTGCGGGCCCCGGGCCGGAGGAACCTTGCCCCAGTGCCCGCCCCGCCGCGGGTGCCTCTCCCAAGCGCGCCTCGGACCCGTGCCTAGTCCTCTCGGAGCCCAGCTCGCTCCGGGGACGCGACACGCGTCCTCTTCGGGTCCCCTGTGAAGTCGGGTCCCTGGGTCCAGGCGGCCTTGGACAGCCGAATGCCGGGGCCGCACGGGCTTTGGAGCGAGAGTCGAGGGTGACTGGACTGAGGATCCCTTGGGGTCTCTGCTGATAGGTGCTCCCCCGGGAGAATTGTAGAATCCTGCCCCCCTTCCCTGGATCCCCGTGGCTGTGGGGGGACTTCAGATGCATGTTTACACTTTTGGGTTCTGTTTCCAGCTGTCCGGAGGCAAACTCTAGCGCCTTGGCAACGGGGCCTTTGTCGTAGTAGAAGCGGTGGTGTCTTCACGGTGATTATTCTAGTGTCACCAAATGCCATGAGCTTCTCTCTCTGCACTTTCCGGATGGCCCCCAGAGGTTGATACTGTTTGCCCATTTCATAGAGGAGTAAACAGAGGCTCAGGTAGGCGACAGTTCCACCTGCCCTAAAGTCAGTGCCAGAATGAGAACTCGAACCTTTCTGTGTGGTTCCCCCCCCTGAGGCTCTGGACTGCTGCTGGATGTCCCATGTCTCCCAAAAACGCTCACAAGTCCCCTCTCCCCCAGTTCTGTCCTTCCTGAAGGCCCCTTACCTGTCAGGGAGGTCTCTAACCTCAGAGGAGCCTCTCATACCCCCTGACCTCATGAATTTCCCTCCTGGGCCTCCCTGTGCTCTCAGCAGATGGAGGCAGACCCCAACGCCAGCATCCTGGAGCTTGGTAGCAGGCGCTCTGTGGGTGGGGCAAGAAATGAAGAACCTTTTGCGACAACATGGCTGGAGTTTCCTACTGGTGTCTGAGGCCCTGCTTTAAAAATATCTTTTGGGTTACTTTTTCAGAATTCTCCATAAAAGGAAATCAGTCGTGGTGAGGAAGGGGTCAGGAGGGAAGGAACCACAGCTCCTGAGCTCCCTGACGGGGAATGAGGTCTGTGAGAAAGCATACACACGTGCTCTGGGCTTGACAACCCAGGTTTGCGGGGCTCCTCTCTGTTACACAGTGCCTCCAAGGCCTGAGTGCTTGGTATACAGTGGACACTCAATAAAGGTGGCAGTTGACTTGGGTTCTTGTTAAGAAAATCCAAGACGAACGTTAGACCTTTTCCAGGTTTTGTGTATGTCTGCGCGTTGTATGTCTGTGTGGTTCCCTGCTCTTCTGTTCCTTGTAGCTTTGGTAATTGACCACTTCTTTACATGTTTACAGTTCCCACAGGTTGTAGGCTTATGCTGTTTTCCTTCACAGCTGCATTTCCAGAGCCTAGAACAGTCCATGGTGCATAGAAGGTGTTTGGTTAAATTATTTGTTCTTGAGTCAGTTCATATTTTTCGTGTTCTCACCAGCGCTCCAAGCCACGGCTCTTTTATTCTTAGATAAATGCCTAACCACCGTGTACTAATAAGAGCAAACTCTTGGCGGGTGTGTTTCCATATGCTTCGAATATATAATCTCAGTTAATCCTCACTTAGGCCCTATGAGGTAGGGCTTATTTCCCCTTTTCGCAGGTGAGGCGATTTGACTAGGTGGGAGAACACTGGTTTCTTAATAATCCTGTCTTGGGCCTGAGCTTCCTTGGGCCTGGCCCGTGGTAATGGTTAACAAAATTCTATCAACTAAATGAGAAGTGATGCCCCTCGGAGGTTTGGTTTGGAAACTTCGAGAAAACTTTACAGATCATTAATCTCAGATGTCAATCGATAGGGCATTTTGGCCAGGGGGGTTTGTTGGGGAGGGATGATGGTGTGTGATTTCTCAGAAATGAAGGACTTTCTTGGAGATGTCCACTCTCCCGTGGAGTCCCCGTTGTGCTGCCCACATGAGTAGTGGCTTCCCCCTCCATTTCTCCTCTGACCGGCTGGCTGTGGCCTGAGATTACTTGGGGGGCATTGCAAAGTTAAAGAATGAAGGCAATGTGGGATTAATTAAAATAAAAACCCACAGGGCTTTGGGGGAGTCTAGTGAGGCCCCTGATTGAGGCACAAGAGACTTGCTTCCAGAGTCCCCTTGTTTCTCAGGTGCCCCTCATTTCTCAAGGGTGGCCCTGGGCGTTTCTCTTGTGGGTTCTCTTGCATGCTTTGGGGCCCCCAGCAGGATTTTTGCCTGCTCAGTGATCTCCCTGGGGTTATTCTTAAACTTCTCTCTTGGAGCCCTGCCCATCATCCCTGCCCCACTCAGTCATAGAGGTCATGGGGGTGAGCTCCTGGGATGTTCCCGCTGCACCCCACTCCATCGCTGACTTCCATTCTTAAGCTCGTTAGAGTAGAAGCCCTCAACTTAAACACTCTTAACATTTGGGGTTAGATAGGTCTTGGTTGGGCGGGGGAGCTGTCTTGTGTACTGTGAGAAGCTGAGCCGTATCCCTGTTCCCCCCTGCTCCCCAACAACATGCAGTAGCTCCTCTCTCCAGTCATGACAATCAAAAGTATCTCTGGATGTTGCCAGCTGCCCCTAGTTGAGAACAACTGCATTCGGGGAGATAACCTTTTCCTCGTCTAGGGCACTTCCCCACCTGGGTCCCTGCTGTCTTCTCTGTACTGGGATCTCTGTCTGCCCTGGAGCCTTTCCCTCTCTAGCCTGCAAGCATTCAGTACTCCCTGAACCCCATTGCCCACCACCCGCCTCCAGCCTTCCCCTGCCCAGCCTTCCCTGGTGGGCCCTAACCAGCCTCCTAACCAGCCTCCCGTCTCGCCTCTCACCCCTGCACTGCCCACAGCATCTGGCTAGTGTCTCCATCATTTTGCTTTGCCAGTGCCTCTAGTGAAGGGCCTCTCCCCTGCCCAACCAACTGACCTCTCTGGGTCTGTCACTGTCTACTCCCTCCCCTGGGAAGGCAGGAAGGCATGGTCCCCTGCAGTGTTCACCAGCACCTGCTCTCTCTCCACCATCTCTGCTCCCTTCCTGGGCTCAGTTGTTAGCTCTTTCTTCACAGAGGGCCAATCCCTATTTCCATCTACTAGCAGTCCAGTTTTGAATTTACACAGACTCTTGTCCAGCAAACTATAGCCCATAGGCGGACTCCTGCCTGCCCCTGTGGGTTTTATATATAAAGTTTTATTGGCATCATCTTCGGTTGCTTTTGTGCCCTAACGGCAGAGTTGAGTAGTTGGAATCACGTGGCCCACAAAAATATTTATACCTTGGCCCTTCACAGAGAGAGTTTGTGGACTCCTAATTTGCAGCAGACTCCTTGAGGATCATGATGACTGCTTAATCGCTTGTATGGCCCCCAGTGCAACACGAATGTGTCATGAAGTTTTGGGGATGCTGCATCTTCTCCTTTGTAGAGAAAGTTGTATTAGAGAAATTTATGCCCCCTGAATATATGGGTTCCAGTGGTGAGAAAATTCCATGATGTCCCCTTGTTAGCTGTGTGTGTGATTTCAAGATTTATTTATTTGGACAGTCGTCTTGGCATCCAATCAGGATCTTTTGCTGTTGGCTTTGTGTCTAGAACTTGAAAGTAGTGTCTGATGTGAGATTTTCTTTCAAGACCCTTCGTGTTAATTTCTATTACGAATATACATTAGGGCGCCTGGGTGGCTCAGTGGGTTAAAGCCTCTGCTTTCAGCTCAGGTTGTGATCTCAGGGTCCTGGGATCGAGGCCTGCATCGGGCTCTCTGCTCGGCAGGGAGCCTGCTTCCTCCTCTCTCTCAGCCTGCCTCTCTACCTACTTGTGATCTCTCTCTCTGTCAAAAAATAAATTAAAAAAAAATCTTAAAAAAAAAAATATACCTTAGGGGTGCCTGGGTGGCTCTATCAGTTGAGCATCAGATTCTTGATTTGGGCTCAGATCATGATCTCAGGGTCGTGAGATCGAGCCCTGGTCAGGCTCCCTGCTCAGCGGGGAGTCTGCTTGAGAGTCTTTCCTTCTCCCTCTGCCCCTCCTCACTGCGTGTGCGTGTCTGCTCTCTCCCTCTAAAATAAATAAATCTTTTTTTTTTAAAAGATTTTATTTATTTATTTGACAGAGTGAAACACAGCTAGAGGGGGAATACAAGCAGAGGGACTGAGAGAGGGAGAAGCAGGCTTCCCGCTGAGCAGGGAGCCCGATGTGGGGCTCGATCCTGGGTCTCCAGGATCATGACCTGAGCCGAAAGCAGTCGCCCAACCAACTGAGCCACCCAGGCGCCCCAATAAATAAATCTTCTAAGAAAAAAAGTACATACCTTGCCTTATGTTTTGCAGCAGGACTCTATTCATGGTTTTTTAAATTAAAATAAGAAGTACTCCGTGCTCATTGCAAAACCTTTACAAAAACCTGTAGATGAAAAAACAGCAGTCCCCTTTGTCCCTAAAACCATTCCATTTCTATCCTGGGAGGTGACACTGCCGTCCGTTTGCATCTTAATTGTATTTGGGGGTGTGTGCGCAGTTATATGAATTTTAACCCAGGCATAGAATTGGGTGACTGTCCCCACAGCGGGCATGCGGAACAGGATCATCACCCAGATTCCCTCCAAACATCCCTTTATGCTCCGTCCCTAACCCTGGCAATACTGATCTGTTCTTCATTGTTTTCTCTGTAGACTTTAATAAAACATTCTTATCACTGAATTAACATTCTTTTAAAATTTAAAAAAAAATTAATTTTAATTTTTTAAATTCACTTGAGAGAGAGAGCATGAGTGAGGGGATCAGCAGAGGGAGAGGGAGAAGCAGGTTTCCCGCTGAGCGTAGAGCCCGAGGCGGGGCTTGATCTCCAGGACCCTGAGATCATGACCCGAGCTGAAGTTGGTCACTTCGCAGGCTGAGCCACTCAGGTACCCTGACTGAATTAATATTCTTAACATTGGACATTTTTAATTTAAGCGCTCATAAGCTCCTAATGGCTCAAGGATTCCGTATTTGTGAATCTGCCTGGAGGCTAAAATTCATTTGTAACTCTAAAAGCAGTACTCAGTGAACTTTTGGTGGCTCTTCCTGAACCCCTGTGAGCATCCCACCATCTGGGGCTCCGAACCAGCTATTCCCCAGCTGAGGTCAGGCGTGGTGGAGCAGAGAGTAAATGCAGGAAGGCTGTGACGTGCCTCATGGAGAAAGTACATGGGAGGTAAGCTTTGCTCAGACCCGAGCTCTAGTGCTTCGTGTTGTTGGCCATGATTCAGAGTTAATGAATCAACGCTGTCTATTAAATAAGGTGTATTTAAACAGAAATGCACATAAAACAAGGTTATGGATTAATCAGCCGACAAAAAGATTGTGGCCAGAGGCTTGCAGGAACCTGACCTCTTATTTCCCTGGGGACAGTGGCACTGTGTTCCAGGGGACTCTGGAGATAAGAGTTAATAAGAACGAGTTGTAGGTGGCGTTAGGTCTCACTGTGCTTTAAGATTTGTGCATTTGGATGTTGCCAGGGCCCACATAGAATCTCATGGAACGCATCTGCCCCTCTGGTCCTATTTTTATCTGCACTGAAATCCTTGGTTACGTCTTGGAAAAGTTCGTGAGAAGGCACCCTGTGTTTTGTTGATCCTGGCGTCAGGGGAGTAGTGCAGTGGCTCTGGGGGCTTTAGAAAGATCCTGTGTTTGTTGCCAAAGGCAGAGGATGTGAGTTCCAATTGGAGCTCAAGGCAGATTCATGAGGATTAAAATTTGAGTTCCGATCTGGGCTTTTCTTCTAATTCTAGAAGAGTACAGAGTCAGAGTCACATTGGGTCTGTATGGTAGCCTCGTTGTGCGTTGGGGAGCAGCAGTCCATTAGTAGGAGATTCTCGATTCTCTCCTATGCTTTTGCAGGAATGTGGAAAACACAGGTACTTTCCAAAAATCTTCACTAACCTTGTGTAAAAAGGTCACGCTTGGACCCGAAGGGATGAAGAGAGTGGAACTGCCACTCTTTTCCTGCAGCTCTTCTATGATTTCTTGTTGCCACTCTGTTTCCAAAGATGTATCCTGTTTTCCTCACAGAAGATCAGAAAGGGGATGAGATGGGAGATGTTCCTTCCTAATTCCGTGTAGTTGCATTATACCGAAGCCACCTGCCCCCCCCCCCCCCCCCCCTTTAAACAAAGTGTCTTTTGGTCTTGTAAGACTTCTTTTGGTTTTCTTTCCTGTGTCTTCTGGGGTACTGTCCATCTCCATTTCTCTAAATGAGGACGTAGAATCCCAAGGGGGCGTGGAAGCGTCTTACGATCCTGTGCTCTGATGTGTGATGCCCATAGGATTGTAAAGCTGCGAGTAGGATCAGGAATTAGCCTAGATGTTCTGGAGTTTCAGGCCTCTAGAAGGTGTCGTCTGGGTGGGTATAGACCTTTGGTCCTCTCCATGTTCATTAGCGACTGCCCCTCACTTCTCCCTTCCCTCCTCCACCTCCCTGGGTCCCGCATCCCATTGATGGTAATTCCCTAGTGCCTCTGTGCTCTCCACTCTCTTCTTGCACCCACACCCACTTTCTTTTCAGCCAGGGTGCCCTGTTCAGTACTTCTGTCCTCTGCTGCCACAGGGATTTTTCTGCTTGCTGCTTGGGTCCTTCTGCAGCTGGACTCCCTTCCCCGGCACATGAGCTAGCTGAGGTTCTTGGCTGCTGTTCCTTGGAGTTCCCTGTTCTTCCTTCCATAGCCTTTGCGCTGGTGCTTCTGGTCCCCCAAGCAGACTTCTTCCCCTTTTCGCCCATGATACCTGCTTCTCCCCTACGGGACCAGGTCAGAGGCCTCCTTCCTTTCCTCCCCAGCTTCATCTACCACCCCTTCTCCTTCCCTTTCAGTACAGACTGGGTGTATCTGGGTGGCTCCCCATAGACGTTGGTCTGCCCGTTGGGGAGACACGTTCTAGAGGAGCATTGAGCGCACCGGTAAATGAGACCATCCTCGAAGCGGAGGTTGGAGAAGGGCTTGATATCCTGTAGCCCCCACCCCAGCCAGTTCATACGTGGGAGCCCTGTATTTGGACATAGAGCTTTCTGGGAGGTAATTAAGGTTAAATGAGGTCATAAGAGTAGAGCCCTAATTTGATAGGGTTGGTGGCCTTGTAAGGACAGGAGGAGAGAGGTCTCTTCCTGCCTGTGCACGCCAAGGAGAGACCATGTGACGACAGAGAGAAGGCAGAGTCTGCAGGCTAGGAAGACAGCCCTGCCCACAAACGGACAGTGCTGGCTACCTTGATCTTGGACTCCGAGTGTCTAGAACTGTGAGAAATAAATTTCTGTGGCTTACGCTGCCTGGCCGGTGGTATTTTCTTACGGCAGCCCTAGCCAGCTAAGATGAGGACCAGGATGAGAATCGGCTCTGAAACCTGGCCGCGAGGGACACCAACATACAAAATGCGTGTGGGTCCAGCTTTTTTTGAGATTGCTGGGGGCGGCCCACCACATTTAGGGGGTTCTCTCTAGCAGAAAAGGCATCTGATGGCGTTGATCCTGGGGGAGAGTGCTCAGTGGAGTGTACGGACAGAAGGGGACAGACAGGTTGGGCGGGGGGCCTGACTGTAGAGGTGGGCTGGGATGGGTAGATTGGATGTCTGTCTGGCTTGAGTCCCCACCACAGGCCTTGGGGAACCTTGTGTAAAATGCAGGTTCTGGGGTCTGGCTCCTGGATGTATGTATTTATTTGGTCTAGAGCCAGGCCTGGGAATCTGCATTCTCCCCGTCCATAATTCCAGGACTGGCCGTGCACAGAGCACACTGTGGGGAACCCTGTGTGATGGGTAAGGGCGCAGGCCCTTGTGTGATGGGTTAGATTGTGTCCCTCTCCCCCAAATTCATGGGTTGAGGCCCTATCCCCTAGCACCGCCGAGCGTGATTGCGATTGGAGATCGGGTCTTGAAAGAGGTGATCAGGGTTGGACGAGGGCTGTCCTTGCGGTGTCCTCCGAAGCAGAGGAGCTCAGGACAGACCTGCGTGCACACAGAGGGTCGACCGTGGGAGAAGGGAGTTGTTTGCAAGCCAAAGAGAGGCCTCCGAAGAAATGGACTCCTGGACAACGAGACTGTGAGAAGTTCACTGTTCGGTCAGCTCCGCGGCTATGGGGCTCCGGTCCTGCCTGTGTCTCATCTTTGCTGTGTGGCCTTGAGGAGGACGCAGCCCTCTCTGAGCCTCCGTCACGTTCCTCTTCCGGAAAATCTGTCTGGGTAATGTGTGCAGGGTTCTGTGTGTGTCCCAGCCTCACACACCCCCACCCCTGGTGTTCGTCACCCCTCTGTGTCCAGGAGTTTCCGATGGAGCCCAACTCAACGCACGATGGCTCATGTGGCTTTCCGCGGGGACCCTGGGAAAGCCTGTTTTGGGGAGTTTATCTTCCCTGGTCTGAGGAATTTGCAGATGTCCCCCAGCCTGTTGACGTCTCTGCCTTGTGGACATGACAGGTCAGGCCTCTGCCTCCTCCCGGGAGGGAGGGCCTGCAGGGATTTCAGGTATAGCTTCCCTGGCTTTCTTTGACTTCCACATCTCCCCCAGCGCCTTGCTGCCTCTTGCTTTGTTCAGGAGATCCCCTTGGCACATTCTCCAAGACCGAGAAAAGTTTCCAGAAGGATGATGGTCTGGATGGCGAAGGTCCCATCAGCACCGTCTTTCCCCTCTAGTCCTCTGCTTACATGGTGTTTTTCTCCGTCCTCCCACTATTGTCACCTGCTTCCTCTGTCCCCGAGTGTCTGAGCCCCTGACCCCTGTGGTGGAAGAAGGACCGTCCTGTCTACTCTTCCTTCTGGCTGGACTCAAGAGCCACCTTCCTCGGGCGCCTGGGGGGCTTAGTTGGTTAAGCATCTGCCTTCGGCTCAGGTTATGATTCCAGGGTCCTGGGATCAAGCCCTGTGTTGGGCTCCCTGCTCAGTGGGGAACCTGCTTCTTCTTCTCCTTCTCCCTCTGCCTGCCGTTCCGGCTGCTTGTGAATGCGCGCGTACACGTTCTCTCTCTCTGTCAAATAAATAAATAAAATCTTAAAAAAAAACAAAAGGATCCCCTTCCTCAGGTCTCCTCTCCGTGGGCTGCTTCCTCTCTCACTGAGATTTTCACCAGGAATTTGCAGGAAAATACTCCGACCTCCGGTCCACCTGTAACTCTCCCTGAGTTGCGTGTGTGAACCTATCTGCCGCAGACTTTCAGAATGAGGATCTCTGGGTCCAGAGGCGTCTGTGTTTATAAAATTGCCCCTGAGCCTTTCATCACTCACCTTTCAACCCCACGCGGTTGGGATAGGTCCCCCGGGCCTCTTGAAGTCCCTCAGATCTTGTCTGAGCTGGCTTCTCTGTGATACTTATTTGGCTCCCTGTTACTTTTGCCTCCTTTGCCTTCTGTGCACCTGCTTTCCCACCCAGTGGGGCCAGGAAGGTGGATGCCCAGAGAGGTTAAGTCACTCACCTGAGGTCACATAGCTGCCGGTCGACAGAACTGAGATTCGGGCCTGGGGCCATCTGACCTCTCTGGTCTGTGCTGAAGGTTGCTTTCGTGCACTCTGATGCTTGTCGGTTATTTTGGTGTCTCTACAAGCTGTAAGCCTTCAGCCTTATCCATTGCGATAGTGCCTGTGCCCAGCATGGTGCCCGGTGCACCGGGCTCCCCAGCAAATGGCTGAATGAATAAAGGAGTGATTTCCATATGGGCTGACTTGCTGGTCCTGGAACCTGCTTTAGAACCCTGGGGTCTGGATTCTCCCTGCCACCTGCTCCCGCACTTCTTCTCTGGAGAAGCCAATTTTGGGAGCCAGTCTTTCGGGCAGGAGGAGAATCTTTAGAAAGTCTGATACCGTGGTGTACCCCAGTTCTTGTTTCCGAAGGTGACACGTCTAGGAACTGGTTCCATGAGCTCGGGGCAGAGAACTAACATGAGTAAATGGCCAGATTCCAGTTCTCATCGGTTCTTCGTGGCTCCTTTGTCACACTGCTGCCATCGTTCATAGCGAGGGAATGGAGGCAGAGCTTGAAGGGGTGGCTCAGGTCGGTGGCTCAGGATGACCACAGTTGGCAGGCAGGAAGCCAGATCTGCTGGGTTTCTAGCATGGCCCAGAACTGGCCTGGGTGGTGGCCAGACACCTAAACCCAAGGCTCACTGGCACAGGACTCCTGAATTTCGGGCTGTTAAGACTGGCAGGAATGCAGAGAACACGTGGCCCCCGACTAGGTCACCAGGGAGCATTTGAAGAATGCGGACTACATTCATGATCGAATGCAAAATACCTAAAACTCTCAGCATTGAAAAGCACTCTCAGAACCTTCTAGATACCTCCTCCTCTGCCCCTCCACACTTCTCCTTGCGCACTTTCAGGGTGGAGAGATAACCAGGGAGAAGGGACACTTTCCAAGATGGCTCTCAGGTGACGTCGTCTCGCCTCAGATCCCTCCGGCCAGGCAGGAAGTTCTGAAGTTCTAGACCAGCACTGTCTGAAAGAAGGTGTTGCCGTGAGGGAGATGGGGTGTGTGCGCACGCGTGTGCGAGCATGTTGTTAGTATGATGGCTGTTGTCCACCTGGGGCTCTTAAAGCTGTGGCCAGTCTTTACTTTTATTTTACTTTAGTTCATTTAAACATTAAAAAAGTCAGTATTTGATTCTGTTGCTGGAAAACCCGTTAGTACGCTTGGAACAAGTTGGAGAAAAACGCCTACGTTTTCAGTTTTCAGTTGTATGGAATCTACATACTGATCTAGTGTTTCTGCTGCAGATTTAGCATCTGAACTGAAGCCTGCTGCATGGCGTTTTGAAAGCTTCCTATGGGGAAAAAAGTCCTGTACAGTATCTCCTTAATAATTTTTTAAAATAAAGCTTACATGTTGAAGTGGAATTTTTGGATACGTTGTGTTAATCTAAATATATTTAATTTCATCTTTTTAAAAATAATTTTCTGGGTTTTATTTTTTTTTTTAAGATTTTATTTATTTATTTGACAGAGCGGTCACAAGTAGGCAAAGAGGCAGGCAGAGAGAGAAGAGGAAGCAGGCTACCTGCTGAGCAGAGAGCCCGATGTGGGCCTTGATCCCAGGACCCTGAGATCATGACCCTAGCTGAAGGCAGAGGCT
>PITA01033145.1:0-13104 GCA_004023965.1 Spilogale gracilis | reverse complement strand
GGGGGGGGAAGGTGGGCAGCTGGAGTCTCAGCGGTGCGGTTCTCACCAGTCAGGCCCCTGCTGTCCAGGTTCTGGTGGGACAGGCTGTGATCAGAGGCGTGGCCAGGGTCACACTGAGGTCCTTATAGGGGCGGGCCCACCTGACCAGAGGCTATGGTCTCCAGGTAGGAAGGGCTGGTGATATCAGTGTTAGACCACAGGGTCATTAAGAATTTGGACAATCTAAAATTGTGTCTTAAAACAGGGGCAGGTGACTCCTGAAGGTCCAGCAAAGCTGGCCTCATGGCTGTGGGACCTGTAATGTCCAAAGGACTCTGGGTTCGGTTGAAGGCTCTGCTGTCACTAACTTGAAATTCTCTTAGAGAGACAGCATGAGCAGAGGGAGCAACAGAGAGAGGGAGGGAGAAACAGACTCCCTGTCCCGCCCAGGGCTCAATCCCAGGACCCTGGGATCATGACCTGAGCCTCCCGAGCCAAAGGCAGATGCTTAACCAGCTGAACCACGGAGGCATCCCTATATATATATACATATATATATATATTTTAAATAAGGAGCCTTATGTTTTCATTTTGCATCAGGCCCCATGATTTATGCTGCCATTCTTTAGGGTACAATTGATTTTTTTTTTTTTTTAACAGAGTTCTGTCTTTTTTGAGAACAGGGTGAAAGACTGACCAACAGAGATTCTAATAGCTGGGCAGACAACCTGCGCCCAAAGGATTGGCTATTTCAAGCATCAAACAGTGAGAGACCAACTGCTATGTATTCGGCTCTTGGTCACTTTGCTCCTCAATACAGGATAAAGAAAGGGGCAGAGAATACCTTATCTCTGAGAAGCAAATAGTATGTTATAATTGGCAAATATTCATCTTTTATATACTTGGCCTTGATGTCTGTTTGTTTAAATAATTACTGTCTTTCAGAGGCCTGTAGGCGCTGATGGTAGACTCTTAAATCCGCTTTCTGCTGGTTTATACAAATACTGTCTTTCAGCTCAGGTGATTGTGCACATGACTCTGCATGTGAATTTACAGCTGCTAGATGTTATAGTCAAGCCTTAAGTCATTTCATTTTTTTTAAAGTTGAGAATCTTTTATTCATTTATGTGCTCACTGAATGCATTAATGTGTTCAGCAAGCAAAATATAAATGATATGTCCTATATGCTGTAGAATCTTGTGAATATTTCTAGTAAATTGTGTAAGTTATTTCTCTTCTTGCTTTGGCTGGCTAAGTAATCTTTTCTGATAATATGAAATGGATTAGTTGCCTTCTTAGAATCCAGTCTTCTTTTTGCTGCTCTTTCTACAGATGGCACAAGAATTTTACTCTTTAAATTAATACTTATTCTCCTCAATCTATTCCAAAAAGTAGAAAAGGAAGGAAAACTTCCATATTCATTCTGGGAGGCCAGCATTACCTTGTACCAAAACTAGATAAAGACCTCGCTGAAAAAGAGAACTACAGGCCAATATCTGACAGGTAGATGCAAAAATCTTCAACAAAATACTAGCAAACCAAATCCAACAAAACATTTAGAAAATCATTCACCACTATCAAGTGGGATTTATTCCTCAGTTGCAAGAATGGTTCCATATTTGCATGATACCTCACAGTAATAAAAGAAAGGATAAGAATCATCTGATCACTTAGGCATTTGACAAAGCATGGTAAAAACGCCCTACAAAGTAGGTTTGGAGGAAACATGACTCAACATACTAACAACCATATATGAAAAACCCACAGTTAATATCATCCTGAGTGAGGAAAAACTGAGAGCTTATCCTCTATGGTCAGGGCAAGACAGGGATATCTGTTCTCACCACTGGAAGTTCTAGCCGCAGCAGTAAGACAACAAAAAGAAATAAAAGGCACTCAGATCAGCAAGAACGAAGTAAAACTTATGCTATTTGCGGATGACATGATGCCAATGATGAATAGCCAAAGCAATCTTGAGAAAAGCAAAACTGGATGCATCACAATCCTGCAGTTCAATATTACCAAACTTTAGCAAACAAAACAGTACGGTACTGGCATAAAAACAGACACATAGATGAATGGGACAGAATAGAAAACCCAGAAGTGATCCCACAATTACATGGTAAATTAATCTTTGGAAAAGCAAGAAAGAATAGCCAGTAGGAGAAAGGTACTCTTTTCAACAAATGGCATTGGGAAAACTGGACAGCAGTATGCAAAAGAATGAAACTGGACCACTTTCTTACACCAGACAGATAAGTTCAAAGTGGATTAAAAACCTAAATGTGAGACCGGAAATCATAAAAATCCTGCAAGAGAGCATAGGCAGTAACTTCTTTGATATTGGCTGTAGAAATATCTTTCTAGGTATGTCTCCTGAGGCAAGGGCAACAAAAACAAAAATAGACTCTTGGGACTACTTCAGAATAAAAAATTTCTGCGCAGTGAAGAAAACTCAACAAAACTAAAGGCAGCCTATTGAATGGGACATATTTGCAAATGTCATATCTGACAAAGGGTTAGTATCTAAAATGTGTTTTAAAACATAAAACTCAACTCCCAAAAGCAGATAATCTAAAAAATGGACAGAAGACATGAATAAATATTTCTCCAGAGAAAACATACAGATAACCATTAGACACATGAAAAGACGCTCAACATCACTGATGATCAAGGAAATACAAATCAAAACTACAATAAGATGCCACCTCACGCCTGTCAGAATGACTAAAATCAACAACACGAGAGACAACAGGTGTCGGCAAGGATGTGGAGAAAGGGGAACCCTTTTGCACTATTGATGGGAATGCAAACTGGTGCAGCCACTGGGGAAAACAGTATGGGGTTCCTCAAAAAGTTGAAAAATATAGCCTATGATCCAGCAATTGCGCTATTTACCCAAAGAATAAAAAAATATCCAAAGGAATACATGCCCACAATATTATAGCAGCAGCATTAGCTACAATAGCCAAATTACGGAAACAGCCCAAGTGCCTATCGATTGATGGATGGATAAAGAAGAGGTAGTATATACATACAATGGACCGTTACTCAGCCATAAAAATGAATGAAATCTTGTCATTTGCAATGACTTGGATGGAGCTAGAGAGTCTTACACTAAGTGAAATGGGTCCGTCAGAGAAAGACAAATACCATATAATTTCACTCATATGCGGAATTTAAGAAACAAACAAGCAAAGAGGGCAGCAGAGAGAGAGGGGCAAACTCAGAAACAGAGTCTTTAGAGAACAAACTGATGGTTACCAGAAGAGAGATGGGTGGGTGGGGTCAAATACGTGATGGGGATGAAGGAGGGCACTTGTGATGAACACTGGCTGATGCTGGGAAGTGCTGAATTACTGTATTGTACACCTGAAATTAGTATTACACTGTATGTTAACTAGAATGCAAATAATTTTTTTAATTTAAAAAAACTCTGTCCTTCAGAAGATTCTGACATATTTTTGTTTAAACTGTGAGGGAAGGTAGGTGGGAAACCCAATAAAAGTTTGCCCTTTTTTAGGGGAAATAGAAATTCCCAAAGAAAACTTAAATTATCTTTGTTGTTCTGTGGCTTCTTGGCGGAAATCATGGCCAAGATACTTTATTAATGAAATGATGGCTGCAAAGCTTCTTTAGGGAGTCGTTTGATTTGCAGGTTCGAAGGCACTTTGTGTTTCATCCCTTTGGTAACTGTCAGTGGATGATTTCTAGAATCCTGAAGCAGTGCGGCCTTATCTCCTCTCTCCTGGAGAACATTGTGTCTCTTCATCCCTAGAGCGCCATGAGCATGGAAATCAGAAGAGGTGATGAGGGAAGCTTAGACCAAGGAAGCAACAGTGACGATAGACAAAATGAGACAGGGTCAGATTGGAGGAACACTGGACATGAAGAGAACGCTATTTCCTGGTTGATGAGATACAGGATGTGAGACACAGCAGATAGAGGTCCTTCCGCCTTTTTATCTTGGCCTGAACAATTGGAAGGACTGGTTGCCCTGAGATTGAGAAGAACAGGGTACAGGGAGGGGAATCATGAGTTCAATGTTGTACGTTGATACGCCTTTTAAACATTCATGTAGAGATGCTTCTTAGGCAGCTGAATGTGTGAATATGTGCCTCAGAGAATGGGTTTCATCTCCAGCTCTGCTGCCCAGTAGTGCAGCCACTATCCACACATGGTTATTTATGTTTAGGTTTAAATTTAATTAAATGTGAAGGCTTATTTAGTCATAGTAGTATGCTGTGTGCAGTAGCCACATGTGGCTTATGGCTACCATATGGAACAATGTGGAATTATAATACCCTATCATCACTGTTTAGAATGTTCTCTTGGAAATATGGTGTGGGATGATGGATTTGTGAGTGGTCAACCTATGGATTGTACAGAAAATCAGAGCACTGGATGAATCATGTGAAGGAGTGTGTATAGATTAACGAGAGGTCAAGAGGCTGGAGGTCACTTCGATGATGAATAGTTAGGAGATAGGAGGATTCAGACAAAGAAATGAGGGATGAGGTTCTACGCGGCAGGAAAAGAACTGAGAGAATGGGCTTCCAGTGGAAAAGCAAGGAGGAAGTGTCCAGTAAGACGAGGCCCATCAACTCTTGCATATGGCAGGGTGCCCTTGAGAGAATGGTTTCAGTGATGTGTTGGGGAGGGACACCTGATCCAAAGGATCATGGGCAAATGAGAAGAGAAAAGATAGGCAGACAGAGAGTAAAGACAACTCCTTGAGGGATTTTTGCTATAAAGGGAATCAGTGAAATAGGATATGAGCTAGAGAGATATGTGGAGATATATCCCACACATGTGGAGATTTTTTTTTAAGATGAGAGAGAGACCAACATCCTTGGATGCTGATAGGAAAGATCTAACAGGGAGATTTCAGTGAAGCTCAAGATGAGGGAGCAGCTCTAGTAGTGATGTCCTTAGATAGATGAGGACAGATGAACCTGGAGCCTAGTGGAGAGCCCAGACCAAACAGGAGCTAGGGTCGGGCATCATGGGTAAGAGTAGGAGAGCTGGGGTGTGTGAGTACAGATGCAGAAAGAGGTTTCACAGGGGAGATCGTGTAAATTCTCTTCTTGTTGGGCACTGATAATTCTCTATGGCTAGCTGTACTGGAGGCTGAGGGACACCTGACATCTTGATTGGCTTTGTCTAATAGTAGTGGCACTTCGATGTGCCTAATTTTTTTTTTCCCTAGGCACATCCTGCTGTTTACAGCAACATTTTAAAATGTTTTTTTGATTATTATGTTAGTCATCATTAGTTTTTGATGTAGTGTTCCGTGATTCATTGTTTGCATATAATACTCAGAGCTCCATGTAATCCATTCCCTCTTTAATACCGACCACGAAGCTCGCCCATCCTCCCACCTCCCTCCCCTCTAAAACCCTCAGTTTGTTTCTCAGAGTCCACAGTCTCTCATGGTTCTTCTCCACCTCCGATCCCCGCCCCCCCGCCTTCATTTTTCCCATCCTTCTCCTACTGTTCTCTATGCTATTCCTTATGTTCCACAAATAAGTGAAACCATATGATAATTGATTTTTTTTTGCTTGACTTATTTCACTTAGCACACTCTCCTCCAGTTTCATCCATTTTGATGCAAATTTGGGTATTCTTCCTTTCTGACGGCTGAATAATATTCCATTGTATATATGATCCACATTTTCTTCATCCATTCGTCTGTTGAAGGGCATCTCGGCTCCTTCCACAGTTTGGCTATTATGGACATTTACAGTGAAACCACAGTCCATGTATGGCTTAGGTTCTAGAATCTGTTGAAAAGCTGAGAGTAGAATTTATTTTTAATGCTCATTGAAAGTGTGTTGAGCCCCTCTCAGGGTCTTTCAAACTCAAAAGGCAAGAAGTACTATTTTTAATTTTTCTCACATTTCCACTGGGGACCCCTTTGCCCTGTGGTAGTCAGATCAGCATCTATTTTGAATGGCAGAGAATGGGGTGGTCTTAGGAAGTGGAGATATGTGAGTGGGTTTCTTTCTTTATCATGCTTCACCCTGGAACATGTCTCCCTTACCTACGTGTGTGATACACTCCGTGTGTTATAAAATCATCCTGCCTCCTGAGCTTTATTTCTCACTACAACCCCTCACTACAACTCCCTGTGCTTCCCCTGTGTTTTACAGGGACACGTAGGGAGGTGCCCTGCATTACTCTCTCCCTGTGAGATCTCTGTACAAAGAGATTCTGCTTAAAGGCATACGGCACAAAGACAACAGAAACCCAAAGTGTTACATATGACAATATTACTTTAATTGAAAGGGAAATTGAGTTGAAATATCAATGAGCACCAAGATTCTTTTTGGAATATAAAGCCTCTCTCAAAATTCTAGTTTTATTGTGATAAAACTCTCACTTGTGTACTTAATATCAAAAGAGAAAGACTAGAAAGATCTTCAAAAGTAAGACCTTTAGGACCTTGATTCTGAGCTTTTTGTGGGTAACTAAGGAGAACGTGGCATTTGCATATCTTGATGGTAGTTACCTGTTGTCTTTTGTTTTGGATGGGGGTCAGGGGAACAAAGACCATCTCCCAGCATGCTGGTTGTTTCCAGGAGGCACCGAGTATTTGTACTTTGGTGCAACAAATGACGTTCACACATGGAATCTTCAGAGTAAGCCATAATACTCCTGGAGACGTTGAAACTAACAGCAGAGTGGAAAGCATTTGGTAGCATCCTGAGCAGTGGTTGGTATAATGAGGGTCCTTGAACAGCTGCCACTCACCCAGCTCTAATTGAAGTGGGATCTCACCAGACAGAGAGAGTTGGGGTTGCCTATTTTTAACTGGAAATCTGCTTTGCTTTGGGGGCATGAATGCCCAGTCTTAGTGGTAAAGAATTTTCCACAAGACTCCTGGGGTGGGAGAGAACCCGCTATTTATACTCATGTTTGAGATTACAAGAAGGAAAAGAAGAAAAGCAATACTTAAGAAAAGAGAGCATAAGGAAGGGAGGCAAGCAATATTTGCCCGCACCAGAAATACGGTGATACACTGCAGTATTTAGGCACATTTTTTTTAGTAGTCCTACATTCTCTTATAAGCTTTTTCGTGAGTCACCTGTGTGATCTTATACAAGTTCTTTCTTGTTAGTTTTTTTCCAATGAAAAAATGAGCAGGTACGTTGTAGAGTTGTTATAGGAATATTTTGAGATAATGCCTAGAATATGTCTAGCAGAGGGCCTGACATGTGGGACATGCCAGTACATGATGGCTCTTATGTTAGTGGCCAGACCTTATAGGATAAGATTTATGCTAAGTCCTTGTCCTTTTTTTTTAAGTTTTTATTCAAATTCTAGTTAGGTCATATACAGTGTAATATCAGTTTCAAATGTACAGTATAGGGATTCAGTACTTCTGTTCATCACTCTGGGCTCATTAGGAAAAGTACACCCCTTCGTCCCATCACCTGTCACACACACCCCCACAACCACCTCCTCTGGTAATCCTCAGGGTGTTCTCTAGAATTAAGACTGTTTCTTGGTTTGCCCCTCTCTCATTCTCCCCCCCCCCATGCTCATTTGTTTCTTAAATTCCACATACGAATGAGATTGTATGGCCTTTGTCTTTTTCTGACTTATTTTGCTTAGCATAAGACTTTCTGGCTCAGTCCATGATTTCATTCTTTTTATGGCAGAGTAATATTCCCCTGTATACACATACATCATCTTCTTTATCCATTCATCTATTGATGGACACGTGGGCTGTTTCCATTATTCGGCTCTTGTAGATAATGCTGCAGTAAACATCAGGGTGCATGTATCCTTTTGAATTAATATTTTTTTATTCTTTGGGTAAATACTAATGCAATGGCTGGATTGGTAGGGTAGTTCTATTTTTCACTTTTTGAGGAACCCCCATACTGCTTTCCCCCGTGGCTCCACCAGTTTGCATTCCCACCATTAGTGCATAAGGGTTCCTCTTTTTCCACTTCCTCGCCAACACTTGTTGTCTCCTGTGTTGTCAATTTTAGCCATTCTGACTGGTACGAAGTGATACCTTACTGTAGTTTTGATTTGTATTTCCTTGATGATCGGTGATGTGGGGCATCTTTTCATGTATCCTAAGTCCTTTTGAGATTAAATCCATTCTCTTTGGATAGATGTTCTTTGGAAATATATATATATATATTTATATGGATTGAGTCTCAACCATTATCTGTGAGACACTACTGTGTGTTACTACCAAGCTAGGCTTTCAAGTTTAATGGGAAGATCGAGACCTCATAATATAATGTCATTGCCTTCAGTATATTGTAAAAAAAATTCTTTTTGCTTTATTAATGAGTATACATAAAATTGAGGGTTGTGGGCTTATAGCAAATATCAAGTCATGTTTCCCTATTTAACATCCATCTAAATCACAGCTTTGATGGTAGGGAAGTACACATTTTAAGGTATCTAGGGAAAACTTGAACTCGACACAAAACATACTTGGGAACAGTGGCATGAGCCAGCTTTAAGGTCAAAATGTCATACAAATATCTTAAAAATGTTTGCTGAGATTTCTGGAATTCCAGGGTCTGACATGTCTCTTCATCTCTGGTTTGTATCTCCCTTGTCCAGGTCCTGATGCAAGGCAAAAATCCGGGGATAGCCTGGAAGTATGCACTTCCCAGGGTCACAAATGGAACTCAGCCAGCCTCAAAAAGACACAGCCACGCCTGGACCACAGTGCAGTCTCCGTGCTCCGTCTCTTGTGGTGGAGGTAGTTGATTTTCCAATTCTACCTTCTGAGTCTCTTCTCCAAACAGGTTCTTCAATCTCAGACTTATTTAAATGGTCTGATTTAAATAAGCAACCAAGGAACTGTCTTTTAGGGGACCTATCCCTGTAAAAATCAAATATTATTGTCCTCTAAGGATTTTCCTATGGAGAAAGGAACCAAATCTCAGAAAATTCAAGTCATTCATAATCTGGACTCAAAATTTACCTATCTGAATTTATGGGGGTGGGGAGGTAGACAAAAGTACCTTTCATATTTTTTCTTTTCAACTTACAGTTAAGGTTCTCCCTATGCTGACTTGTTACAGTAGGAACCTCCCACTGAGGCTTGTGGGAGGTAGGGTCGAAACTGGTGAGAACATGCTCAAGGCAAACCTACGATGTCTGTATTGTGTCATTCCATCCCCTCCGGGGTGAGGCCAGCGAAGTCTGTCTCAGGAGGGAAGTGTGGTAAATGTGAGAAATCACCCTTCTAGGGTTGGGGAGACAACAGCCATCTTCTCAGAAGGCAAGCATTTTATTTAGATCCAAAAATAATACATAGTTGTGCGTGACTACGTTTTTGTTACCCTGGCTCCTGTGAGAAAAAGAATGAAAGCCTATAAATGGATCCATAAAACTGAAGCATAGAGGGTAGTCACTCGTTTTCTCCTTATCAGAGCCTCTGGTGACACTGGGTGGTCTCCCAACTGTGTCCATCCCCCTAAGTACAACGGGGCATCTTGAACCAGACACAGAGCAAAAATAGAGAAAATGAAGAAATTCTTCGGTCTGTAAGGCTTCTTCAGGTGTTCATGCTAATTAACAAAATACAAGGAAAGACTTGAAAATATATTAGATACTTGAAAAGTAGTACGTTTTTACAGAAATAAGTAAAGGAGATTAAAAGTATCGTGAGGAGCCCTGAGTAATGCATAACATTGTAGAGTCATTATGTTGTACAGTGACTACCAACACAGCGCTTTGTGTTACACTGAAAGAAAATGTGAAATTACCAAAAGAAATACTACATTTTCAGTATACACATTTTAAAGGCAATATGCTAGGCAGAAGAAAAATAATTCACCCCAATCCTTCAATCAGCACATGCCAACGTTAAGACTTTCATCTGTGTAATTCTTACTTTCTTATGCAAATATAAAAACATGTGTGTTGGATGTTCTCATCTTGTCTTCTTTTTTTCTGCACAGAAACTATGCTATCAATACACGTTTACAATATGCTGTTTTTCACTTGATCTTAAGTTAGAAGCCGTTTTTCATGTATTAAATGCTCTTTGAGATAATTTGCAATTACTTCCTGGTGTTCCAGGGAGAGCACAGTTCCCTGAGAGAGATTCAGTCCATTTTGCATTTATGGCGAATGAGTCCGACTGAAGGAGTGATGCTAGAGAAGTGCATTGTGGGATCCTCCCCTTTCCCTTGACGTAGCGATCCCTTCGCGTGACTTGCAGAGCGTAGTGTGTCCAAGGCATATGAGAAGGAGAGTCCAAATGAATAAAGACTCTGGAAGTAAACTGTGAACTTGAGGGAATGCCAGTGTCTGCTTAGTGTCTCCTCCAGGCCAACCTCCGTCAGTCTCGACCTCGTCAGTGTACACCTTATCACAGGAGGGACTTTTCCTTGTTTCTCAGATTCCATTTTAAGGAACGGTACCTTGTAAATACAAACAAATAGAATTCAAAGAGGAGGCAGCATTCCCATTTGGGGAGCTACAGACAAAATTATTCACAGACACAAAAAACATGTGCCTCTGATGAGAAGTCTGGAGGCAAACACCGCAAGGCAGGCATTCAGTACCACTAAAGCAAAAAACCAAAAGCCCCAATCCTAGCTGACAGGTATGAACCCATATTCTGAGAGTTCAGCTTTTGGTTTATATTTACGTCTTATGGAAGTAGAAGATGCTTCATGGAAAAGCAGGATGTTAGAGTTTCCACACAGAATTTACAAATAGTTCTTCTTTGAAGAACATCTTCTAATAGATGGATACAACGTTGAGTTAAAGTTTGTGGGATGTCCCCCCGTAAAGCCACCCTGTCAAAAGCTTGTGTCTGTCACTTCGTGGTTCAAGAATCCACAGCAGACTTGAAACCAAAGAAGCTACATACTAAAATTATTAAAATATGAAAACTATTATCTCGGGGGGAAATGGGGTTCAAATGAGTTACAGATTTTTATCAAAAGGAGGTGTTCTCAACACCCTGTTTGGATTCTGTACCTTAACTAAAACATCAGAACCCTGGTAAGTCAGAAGCTGCTCTTGGAACCAAAATTGAATTGGTTATCTGTAATTTTCACCTTGTAACTTTTTTTTTTTCCACCTTGTAACTTTTGATGTCTTATTAGGTTACATAAGTGTAAAGGCCATTTGCTTACGGGAGCAAAACATGCAAGTCAGTTCCTCGTTCTGCAATGCAAGAACCAAGCCAGTAACTGAACCCAAAATATGCAACGCCTTCTCCTGCCCTGCTTAGTAAGTCATCTGAAAATGTCTTTCTGGTTATATTCGTACTTGTATGCTCCTCTTGTTGATATGAGAGAATTAAAACCCACTGCCGGTGCTCCTACTCACAAGTGACTCAGAAAGAGACACAATGCTCCCCCCCCCAAAAATAACAGAGAAAAGAAGGCAATTGAGGTTAAAATATCTAACTGGAAAAACACAGATTTGCTTTAGATATTCATTTGACTCCAATGCAGACCTAACCTTGGGATTTAAAGGTGTCTTTTTTACATTTTTAAAAATTTTTTAATCTTTACTGAGAGCCTCTCCCCCATACTAAACCAAACAGATTTAAATAATACAAAATCACATATTAAATTGACATGTGGTTGTTTGCTTTTCATAGCATCATCCAAGAATTTAAAAATCATAATACTCTGCAGACCATGAAACCCCAAATGCAAATTACACAGTAGCAAGACATAGAATGAAAAGAGAGAGGTAGAGGCCAAGGAGGGCTCTGCTTCTAATGACGGTACTCTATGGGGAGCTCAGTGGGTGTGTTTTGGGGTGGATTTTAGCCACACTATTGTTTGAATGCTAATTTTAAGTAATATTCCCAGCCAAATGGTGTGTGTGTGATTTATCTTCTGCCAGATGTATTTATAGAGAATCGACAGAGTTTCTTCTAAAGCAGTATTGTGTTCCCTAATGTCTCAGATCATCTTAATAAGTAGTGTTTGCTTTGTGGTGATGCAATTATGTTGCACAATCTTCTTATGCACGTACATATATTTTTTGCTTATAATAGTGCAGCTGTCCATATTGTTTAGGGCTTCAACTACTCACCAATCCCATGTGTCCAGTTGTCCTCTAAGTATCTAGAACCAGCTGTGCCCTGAACATAACAAGGAGAAAGAAATTTGGTGGGTTTCCATGGATTTTCCCGTTTTTCTAAGAAACATCTGGTTCTAAAAAATAACTAGTGGCTCTAAGACGTGATTACCAACCAGTGTTATTGATGCCTGTGGAGTAATCTTTAGATGCTGTGCGTATGTGTGTGTGTGTGTGCGTGTGCACACGTGCGTGACAGTTATGAGTCTGCTTGAATGGCAAGCTGATGTCTTGTGATTTTAAGCCTCCTTCCCATTGTTGGTTTATTTCTGCCAAGGAAAGAAATGACCCCATTCATAAGACCATCCATGAAAAGGGAGAGAGCCTAGCTCGTGCCTGACTTCTAGAGCTTCTGTGAAGAGCTCGTGTAGAAATGAGACTCTGTGGTAACCAGTCATGGGCTATTTAAAAGCAGAACAGCCCTCACAATGCCTGCAGGGTTGGAGTGGCGAAACAGGCAGGGTCTGTTGAGCCTCGGGCTCCAGGGTACAGAACCATGGCTGGGATGCCAAAGGTCTACCTGGTAGACCCTTTCTGTACTTTAACAGACTCATAATTTGTTGCGAGAAGGAAAAACTTGAATTGGATAGACAAAGAGGCCATCTTGATAGGAAAATGGTCAAACTAATAATCTCAAAATACTAAATATGTTTTCTCTGCATCTTGAGAGACACAAATAATTAACACAAATAAGGAATTACTCTATTTTATATTCTTTTTTTTTTTAAGATTTTATTTTTCATTTGAGAGAGAGAGAGTGAGAGAGAATGAGAGGGGAGAAGGTCAGAGGGAGAAGCAAACTCCCCACGGAGGTGGGAGCCCAATGCAGGACTTGATCCCAGGACCCAGAGATCATGACCTGAGCCAGAGGCAGTGGCTTAACTATCTGAGCCACCCAGGTGCCCTGTTCTCTTTCTTGAAGAGAATATGGATCATGCATTGTTTTAGAACCAAATCATGTAGACCTCATGTGCCACGTACTCTGGACGAAAGGAAGGGATTTTAGCTTCACACATCAGGCTGGGGGCGGGGGGG
>PITA01033144.1:0-13106 GCA_004023965.1 Spilogale gracilis | reverse complement strand
TAAGCTGAGTGGGGGCAGGGGGATCATGGGGTCAGGCCTGTGCTGGGGGTGGGAACAACTTGGTTCCACTCACTCAGCTCCTCCTTCTCTTCATCTGTCTCCAGCTCAGTGTGGGGTTTCCTGGGTCTGGGAGGCCCGAAGTAATAGTCCACTGTGGGGAGGCAGAGCACTGTTGAGGTGCCCAAGATGCTGCCCCAGGGCCCACTCTGTGAGCCAGAGCTCCTGGGCCCACAGGAGCCTGGCCAGCAGGACTGGGCAGGAGGGAGAGCAGGTGGAGGTGGGATCAGGGCGGGCCTTGAAGAATCCAGGCAGGCAGGGATGAGGTGGGAGGGTCTCCTGGAGGGGAAGCCACTTAGGCACAGGTGGGATGAGCCCTGGGGATGTCACCAGCCTGGCCCAGGAGGGCATGGCCTGGGGAAGGGTGGACCATGGAGTCTAGGCAGGGAGTGCACCGCACACAGGACATAACGTGAGTGACATCTGACTCCTGTGGCCGGCAGGGGGTGCTCTTGAATGAGGGCTGAGTTGGGGCCAAGGGTCAGTGGGAGGGATAGGTGGGGACCTGGGGACAGGGAAAGGACAGGGACCTACTGAGGTCCCCCCCGTGGACACAGGCGCAAGAGGGAGACAACGGTGACCACCCAGAAGGAGCTGGAGTCCAGCACGGTGAGGACAGGCGGAACAGGAGCCGGGGATGGTGAAGCCCAGCAGGGTTTGGGAGGGACCAGCCCACGGGAGGAAAGCAGAGGAGGGCTGCGAGCCCATGTGGGTATGGAGGGAGGGGTGGCAGGGCGTGGCAAGGCAACACGGAAAGCAGGGTGTGGGGGCCGGGCACTCACTGTCGTCATAGTGGGGAATCACATAGCCATCCCCATAGTCAGGAGGCAGAGGGGGCGGCAGCGGCTTTGGAGGCGGCTCTGTGGAGAGAGGAGGCAGGAGTGGGCCCAGAACCTCCGTGCCGGGCACCCTTCTCTCCCCCAGGGGTCCCCATCCTACCGATCCTCTCCTTGGGGGCCTCCAGCCCAGGGCCAGGTGGCTTGGCCTTCTCCTCTGGGCGCTCCGGCCAGAGCCGCTCCGGCCTCCTCCTGCTGGGGGGTGGCCGGGGCTGCTTCTGGCGCCGGATGTACTCAACTGAGGGGGAGGGTGGGCTCTGAGCCAGTCCGAGGGGCCCCCTCAGGGCAGTGGGGCTGGGAGGGCAGGGCTTCTGGGTGGGCCAACCATCGGTGGGCCCCAGGGCCAGGGGTCCGGATCCAGACGGGGGCAGTGGGGGGCCTACTCACAATCCTCGTAGTCCTCCCTCTCTATCTGGTCGTTGTAGTCCAAGGTGGGTGGCTCGGTCTCCTCCTCCAGCTCTGGGGGAGATGCTTATGGCTGACTTGTTGAAGACACTCACTGATGCCCCCTCCCAGGTCCACCCTAGAAACCCAGCCAGTCAAGTAGCGGGTCCCCCCAGGTGCGGGGATGACACCCACTCACCAGACTGGTGCTCCGAGTCAGTTTCTCCTCCTGGACCCAGCCAAGGACTTGGGAGGGCCCCACCTGCAGCACAAACCCCACAAGTCAGCACACGGGAAGCCCACCCTGACCACGGGCTGTATGGGGAGCCCCCACAAGACCTAGGCCCTGCCAACAGTTCCCGAAGCCTGAGTTCACTCCCAGGAGACCTGGGCTGCTCTGGCCTTCAGCACCCTGCCCGCATCTCCTGGGGCCAGAGAGCTGGAGGGCTTTCTGCGGAGCCCAGGCCCCAGAAGGAGGACACCCCTCCAAAGGCTGAGGTCCCAAAAACACACAGGAGGTGGGATCTGGGCGGGGCCCAGGGGACAGAATCAGGACACTGGAGGGCAAACCCCATCCACAAGGCTGCTAGCCCCCCCCCCCCAGCCCAGGGGAGACAGCTGCCCTGAGGAAGGTCCAAGCAAATGGCTCCATTCAGGACAACAATAAGGCTCCAGGAGCCCCCCCGAGTGACCCTCAGATCTATCTGCAAGAAGCAGGGGCCTAGGGACCCTCTCTCCCTCCCAATAGCCTACCAGGTCAGAGCCCCGCAACCCTAGGGGAGCTTGTACCTACCTCCCTCCTGGGGCAGCTCCTTCGGGCCATGGCTGGGAGGCAGGGGCTGTGGCCACCATGGGGTTTCTGAGGGGGTGGGGGTGGGGGGCCTCTTCCCAGCCGAGGGCCTCTTGGTGGCCTTGGGTGGCTTCTCCTTGGGCTTCTTGGTGGCCTTGGGGGGCTTTTCCTTGGGTTTCTTGGTGGCCTTAGGTGGCTTTTCCTTGGGTTTCTTGGTGGCCTTAGGTGGCTTCTCCTTGGGTTTCTTGGGTGGCCTGAAGGACACTTCCAGTGGCTGTTTGGTCGCTTTGGGGCCTTTATCCTTCTTCCCTTTCTTCCCTTTGTCTTTGGCCTTTTCCAGAGGTGCTGTCACAAATGCAGATGTAAGTGAAATCAATAGAGACTTCACTCTCTACCTCACGCAGCCCCCCAAGGCAGCCACAACCCAGGGCACAGCAGCTCTCGTTGGTCCTGTGTCTCCTGGACTGGGAAACCGAGAGGTTAAGTCACCCGCTCTTGTGGCGGAGCTGGGATTGGAACCCAGGCTTTCTGGCTGCCACTCCTAGCCGCCAACACCACAGCTTGGCGCAGGGAGCAGGCCCTCACCCTCCCACCTGCCAAAACTCAACAAAGGCTCCTCAACATTCTCTCCTTCCACATGCGTCCACTCAGCTGATCAGGGAGCATTACACTGTGCCGGGCATGGAAGGGGCAGAGAGGTGACTGAGCCATCCAGGCCTGGGGGACTGCCCCATCCAAAGGAGGAGGTCTCATCCCGCCTGACTGCCACAGAGTGAAGGGCCTGGGTCTGGGGCCTCCCTGGAGCTCCTTGCACAGCAAGAAAAAGGTCCCTCATGCCCCCCTGGAGAAGGGAGGGGTCTGAGATAGGTTGGCTGCTCTAACCAAGAGGGGGTCCTGGGGACTGGGAGGACAGGCAAGCACCGAAGCTGCTCAGCCCTCTCAGAGTCTGGGGGAGGAAGCGGGAGCAGGGCACAAGGCAGTCTGTGGGAGTCCTCCAGGTCCCTGAGCAAGTGCGATGGAGAATGTGGGGAGGCCGGTGGCCAGAGGCCTAAACACAGAAAAATTTACAGAATGCACACAGTGGAGAGAAACTGGGCTGCCACAGCAGCATCCAGGCCAGGACAGCAAGCCTGGAATGGGGAGTCGAGGTGGGGGGGAGGCCATGTTGGGTCCTAGGACCTGCCCCCCCAAGGGGTGGGGAAGGAGCCAGGAAAGATCTAGAGGAGGAGGCAGGGGAGGGGCTGCTGACCTCAGGAATGATGGATGGTGCTTTGGAGTGTCCTGGGAGAGAGATCAACAGGACCCTTGCCCCCCTCCAGGAAATCACCACAAACAGCTGAGATTTATTGACAAGTGATTATGTAAGAAGCCCTGGGCTGTGTGCCCTGTGATGCTAGGTGGCGGTGAAAGCGGCTGGAGAGGGCGCTGCCCACTGCTCCCAGCAGCCCCCTCACCTGCCTCTGTGCTCTTGGAACAGGAGGCCAGGCAGGAGGCTGCTGGGGAGCCCTCCCAACGGAGGTCAGAGGCTGGGTATGCCACACACAGGCCCCATGAGCACATGACAGCAGCTCACAGGACAGACCTGGGGAGGGGGCAGCCAAGTCCCCAGGTGGCTCAGTGCTCATCCTTCTGGGGGCAGGGGGCTGTAGGTGAGGGACCCGGAGGACCCAAACGCAGGGCAGCAGACCTGCTGGATGTGCCTCCCTGCCCAGAGGGCTGCAAGCCAGCGCTGACCTCTCCCTGGCACAGTGTCCTGCCAGACATCTGTGCTCTCCTGTGCCTCACGGAGCAGATTGGACAGCAGCCAAACCTTGTCAGGGCCTGCCATTATCACCTGAGACTCCGGGGAGCCCCTCGAGGTCCCTCATCTAACGTGGGCCACCACTTCCCCAGCAGGCCCCTGGGGATCTTACCCTCTTTGGCCACCCCTGGGCGCGACCCCGGCTTGCCCCCAGTCTGGGCCTTGCGGGCACGCAGGGTGGGCTCCGGGGGCGGCGGCGCCTCCAGGTCCTCCTCACGGGTCTCGGACTCCAGCTCCGACAGGAAACCCTCGAGGAACTCCTCGATCTCGTCGTCGGTCAGCACCGTCTGCGGGCGCCCCCCGGGGCACAGCGCCAGCAGCGCCAGGAGGCAGCAGAGCAGGGGCGCCCCGCGCACGGCCGCCATGGCCGGGGCTCGAGTCGGGGGCAGGGGCGCGGGGGGGCCCCCGGGGTGGGGGGGGGACTCTGGGAAGGGGCGGCAGAGGGATCCCGCGTGGGTCGGGACTGGGGGGGCGGGGGGCTCCGGGTGGGAGCGGGAGGGAGGATCCGGGGTGGGACGAGAGGGCGGGGTGGGACGAGAGGGCTCCCAGTCGGGCAGTGGCTCAGGGGAGAGAGGGGGCTCTGCGGCGCTGGTGGCGGCTGGGAGCTCCGGCCCCGCGTGGCGCGCTCCCGCGCGGACCGCCTCTCCAAAGTTCCAGCGGCGGCCGGGGCGCCGGGGCTTCCGGAGCCGGCTCCCCCCACCCCTGGGGAAGGAGGAGGAGGAGGAGCAGCAGCAGGGCGTGGACCGAGGGGGCTGCGGGGGCGGGGGGTGGGGGGAGCCGACGATCAGTCCCGGCGCCGCGCGCTTGGCACTTTCCGAAGCGGTAACTGGGGCGGGCGTCCCCAGCCTGAGGCCTGCGCCTGGGATCGAGGACCTGGGTTGGGGGCCGGAGCGAGGGTCGGAGGGGACGGGGGTCTTGAGGGCACAGGTTGGAGGGGTCCAATGCCGCCTCCCCCCTGTGCTGGGTCTGCAGCGCCGCGCTCCAGTGGGACTGGGGAGGCGAGATGCCACCAAGACCAATGGAGGGGATCAGGAGCCCTGGTGGCGGAGTCCAGCTGCAGCTTCTGGCCTCTGAGACCCTTCCCATCTCAGGGCCTCTGACCACGGTGAGGGCTCCTGGCCAACCCATCCTTCCTTCTCTCTGGAGGCTTGGGCTAGCAGCTCTCTGAACTGTCGCCAGCTTCTTCAGATGCTCAACTAATTTCCGGGTCCATGGGCCCTGTGCTGGTTCTCTGTGAGGGCCAGCTCTTAGGGGACTCACTCTCAGCCACAGGCAGGTGCAAACCTGTCCTCGGGGCAGGCCAGCTGCACTCTCTAAGTAATGCCCCCCTCCCCCGGTCCCCGCAAACAAGGGCAAGTTTGGAGAGGAGCAGGGAGGGAGGAGAGTCCTTTCCAATTGTATTAAATTTGTGTATACCTCACAGGAAAAGGACCCGGTACTCCCACAATGATTTCCATACAAGTTGAAGGGTTTCTTGCGCGCCCTTACACCTGCATCTCCTCAGCCCACGTACCTGGCATCTTCAGTGAACAGTACAGTCCCCCGGGTCCCATCAAGGGAAGGTCCACAGCCAGGGCCTGTGAGCCCAGCTCCATGCGGATGACAGGGGGGCCGCGAAGGCAGGGTAGACCAGACACTGCCCCCGAAGACCCAGCTGTGGAGCAAAGCTGTGCGCTGGGGTGTGCCATGGGGACAGTCACTCAACAGGGAGGCAGGAGGCAGGAGGCGCTACTGTCTGGGGCTCGCCGCCCCCTCCCCAGAGTTTCTTCTGTTTCCCCGCAGTGAATACTGCCTCACTTCTACGGACACACGGCTTCTCCAGCAGCTCAGATCCCAACATGAACAGCTGTCTCTCCCATTTCTCTTACCGGAAGCCGGTTTTTAAAGACCATTTACAATAGCTCCAACCACCTGGGGGGCACATATATTGGGTAGTCTGACAATCTAAGGATCCATCAGTAATATTTCTATGGGTGCCCACCTAGATCAGAGAATCCAGAATGGATTAGTAATGTCTGCCATGGGTGTGGCATAGGAAGTTAGGACATGTGTGTTTCCATAAGCTTCTTCAAGGGCAAATGTCAGCTGGTCCCAAATGACCCTTACACCTGAGGCTAGAGCTCCCAGAGCAGAAGGAATGAGGAAGCGAGGGGAAGCGCAGTTGGATTCCATGGGTCAAGGTTAGCCTCAGTCAGCCCTGAGCCAAGGTTGTCTGTGAGGGTTTGGCCCTGTGAAGTAGCTGGGGAAATCCAGGAGCCCCTGGGATGATCGACAAGCAATTTGGGTCTTGGATTAAAGGAAAAGAGAAAGAGCACGTCAGGAAGCCCCTGGGCCTCTGCACGGAGCTACGGCCAGCCCAAGGGACACTGTGGGGGCTGCTGGTTCAGCCCCCAGACCAGGAGCAGGACCCGGGGACGCTCTGTACCCCTTCTGTTCAAGGCCCATCCCTCGCTTCAGCCCACCCTCATCCTTGCTTAAAAAGGCAGTGGGGCTGTGTCAAGAGCTGGTCCCAAGGGTCCCACCCCAGCTCTGCCTTCCCGGCCATCTGAGGGCACAAGGAACCCGCCTGCCCCCCAGCCTCAGGTGCAGATGGGAACACATGCTAGGCTTGGCATGATGTCAGCAGTGAGAGCAGGCCAGTGCCCAGCCCTCCTCATCCCCCTCAGAGACCAAGGCCACCGACCTGAGCTCTCTGGGCACCACCCGCCCCCTGCCCCCAGCCAGGCCTCCGGGTGCCTGCCCTGTACTCTCCCTGTCATGTGTCCCCAGGCTGGTGCTGGCCACAGAGATGAAGCAAGCTCTTACCCGTAAATGTCCTCTCTGAGCCTCTGAATCATCATTCTTGAAACTCCGTCTTGGAATTTGCTCTGTGGCCCCCAGTTGAGTGTGTCAAGCAGGGAGGCTCATGGGGGGGGGGGGGGGCTGGAGGGGGTGCTGGAGGGGGTGCTGTAGAACGTCACTTCCCTGAGAACGCTCCTGAGTTCAGCTAGCTCACACATGGATCAGATTTGGGCCCAACATCCCCTGCCAGGGAAAATAGAAACCATAGAAAGGAATAGAAAGAAACTTTTCCTCAGCCACAGTGAGTCACCAGCGGGAACACACGAGCAAAAGCCTCGTGGGGAGCTGGGCAGGGGATGGGGGCGGGGATTTGGGGGCCCCCTGCCCCCAAGTGTCTGGGCAGGTGGGAAGCAGGGTGACGGCTGTCCAGGCCAGGCCAGGCCCCCCAGCTCCGTGGGTGGGGCTGGGACGCCACTTCCCTTTCCCACGCGCACCCTAGAAGGCCTTAGAGTTGGAGGAATGGGGCCGCGCTAGGCCCTGCAGGCTGCCGGGGAGGGCTGGGGGGTAGGTGAAGCTGTCAGGTGGGGGGCACCAAGGCCACCGTGCCCCTTTCAGTACTACCCCTTGGCCCCAGCAGGGTGCAGTGGGGAGCCATGAACTCCCACGCTGGAAGAGGCTAGGAGGTGGAGAAGAACAGGAAGGAATGGAAGCCACCCTCTTTCCAGTCTGGTGGGGTCTCCACAGGGACAGGGAGAGAAGATGCTGTGGGTAGTGTGAGAAACAGCAGGCTTCCTGGGGTGCGGAGAACCCCAGGATGGGCCTGGGGCAGGAGGGAGAGGATAGTTCCCCCTTCCTCCTACCAGCCCAGCGGTCAGTCTTAGAACTGTGACCTCGAAGAATTCCCCTGACTTAGTCTGTGAGACAAGGATAGCTCAGGGCCCCCTATTGTCTCTGCAATGTGGTCAGTTAGGACGCAGCACTGGCCTGGGCCTTGGGAAGTGTGAGGGCACTCCCATCCTTGCCCCTAGGACCTTGGCCCTACTCCCTCCACCCACCGGGCCTCAGGGCTCCTGCTTTCCACATGTGGTCACTGGAAGCACTAGGGAAGGCTAGTAGGGGGCCATGGGCTGGGGGCGGGGAGGCCTGGTGGTGGATGGGGAGGACAGGAGGAGGCCCTCTGCTAGCCCTTCTGCAGAAGAACCCCCCCCAACCCGTGCTAATGCCAGGCCCCTCCTCCACCTTTGGGCCCCAGGATAGTTGTGCATGCCTCTTCACCTCTTCGGTCTGGCTCACTGGCCCCCCGGGAACTCTCTACAATGCAGCCTTCCCCAGGACAGGGTCAGGCTGGAGGGCACAGGAAGTCAGTGATGGACTGTCCAGGGACAGAGGGCAAGGGGAGGGTAACAACCTGCAGGGAGACAGAGTCCTGGCCTGTGGGAGAAAAGGCAGGGGAGGACAGGAGGATCTCAGAGCGCGAGACTCGACCCCCACCCCCAGGCTCGGACTCCCCGGCACACTTCCATGTCTCCGGTCCTGGCACATGGATGGCAAACGGGGAAGTGATTCACACTTGTCCAGTAGGCCGCCATCTTTCCCGGTCTTTAAGTGAGAAAGCAGACGCTCCGGGAGGAGGAATATGTTCAGGTCACAGCATGTCAGCAGCGGGGAAGGGCCAGGCAAGGACTTATGAGCCGGACTGGATGCTCTTTCCATCTGGGCTCCCAGCCTCTGGCCCTAGGCACTAGCCCTTCCTGCTGAGGCCCCAGTGTCACCAAGAAACACCCTGCCCTCCATCTGGGCAGATGGGGGACATTCGCCCACCAAAAGCGGCGCATGCCCAGGGTCTGCCTGGGGTGGCCACAGGGCACAGGAACTGGGACAGGGAGGAGTGGCAGAGCTGGGGAGACCCTCTTAGGCTCCTGTGGCCTCAGGGGAAGCAGCTCAGGCACCAAGGCTGGGCTGTGGGGGAAGCGAAGCCTTAGTACTGAGATGGCCCAGTGGGGCCTTCCTCCACGCCAGGCCAGGCAGCCCACGTGTGGGGGTGCTCTCACTGGAAGCCCAGGGTCTGGACGGCAGCCCTCGGATCATGTCCCAGCTCCTCTCTGTCTCCTGGATTCCTGGGTCTGTCTCCAGGGAGCAAGGATGAAGGCCCCGGGCCCATCCTACCCTTCTGCTCCTCCCTCTTAGGAGCGAGGCCCTAGAAATGTCCCCTTGTCCACAAGGGGTCAGGCCACTCGGGGGGGCCATGGAACCTGGGGTCTCCCAGACAGTGTCTAGTCGGCCACACAACTGGCAGAACAATTTCCTTGGTTTCTGACATGTGATTTTCCACAGTCTGGTGTCCCCGCCCAGCTCACCAGGCCTGCTCTGCTGAGTGAGCAGTTCCCCTGGATTCCTTCCACGCACCGCAGGATCCAACCCCCGGGAGACGGAGGTCACCGCAGCCGCGGGGGTGCTGCCTGCTGGCGGGGGGCAGGCGTCCAGCGCCCTGAGAGAGTCTGTGTCCCAGGACGGCACCACAGTGTGCGGCGGAGGCAGCCGGAGAGCCAGCCAGCCAGGGGCCTGTCCCAGGGGAATTGTTCCCAATAGCGTCTGCTGGGAAATGGGCTGTGGATCCTGGTGCCAGTCCTCACCCAGATGAACTCCCCGTGAGCTGCAGATACAGATGTTAAAAGAGAAGCCGTCAGGATCTTCAAGGAAAACAGCATTCTGAGTTTGAGAGGAGTTTCTGGGCAGAAACTGCATAAGAATCAAGAACTTCGGCTGGATAAAAGTTGTAGCTTTCTGTTCAAAACATACTGAGGATTACCTGAAAGGGCAAATGAAATGCTGGGGGACGACTTACACCCCCAGACAGAGAGTGCACTTTAGGGGTGCATCAGGACCCCAGAGCGGCTCTCTGCCCTCCAACGAGGGGTCACAAGGGCAGGAGGACTCCCTCCAATAAATTTAGAAAGTGGGGCCTGAAAAACAGTGTTTTTGGTAAAAAGAAGCCATTCAATAAAATTCTTTACATTTTATTTTTAAAGATTTTTTATTATTTATTTATTTTTTATTTGACAGAGAGAGACCAGCAAGAGAGGGAACACAAGCAGGGAGAGTGGGAGAGGGAGAAGCATGCCTCCCGCAGAGCAGGGAGCCTGATGCGGGGCTCAAACCCAGGATCTAAACCAATCTGACCTTGTTTGCGTTTTTTTTAAAGCAAGGGATGACACGGAATCTGGCAATTTACCAAAGTACAAACATAAGTGCCCAGTAAATACTTGCAAACTGTTAACCTCATTAAAAATCAGGAAAATTTGGATTAAAATCTGTGCTTGGCACTACTTTTCCTTCATAAGATGCTCTAGGGTGGGATTGAATGCCTCCTGGTGGAGGTAGTGCTGGGGAGCCACTGAGCACCATCACTCAGCCACTGAGCACCATCACTGAGCACCATCACTCAGCCACTGAGCACCATCACTCAGCCACTGAGCACCATCACTCAGGGTCATTTGGCTGCAAAGGACAGGAGCCTGCTGTGCTTGCTCACCATCCGTGTCCAACTGGGCTGGGGACCCCCCCAGGGCTGGGAGACGTGACTTCAGGGTGTGTCCAGCAGCGTTTGGGGACTGGGTTTGCTAAGCCTCACCCCTGCTCTGGGAGGAGCCCACAGTCCTCCCCAGGGAGCCAGAGCAGCAAGAGAGAGCTATCTCTGTCTCCCTCCGCCCTATCCCACTCTCCACACCTATATATCTACATATACAATATGTATGCACACATTTGTACTCTATGTTCCTGGGGGTGACAAGCCTGGTTGCACAGCCCATCCACAGGGACTCTGGGGAGCAAGGCATTGCGTTAGTCCCTGAGAGACCATCCCGGGACCCAGCCAGACTAATAGAACACCTCCTGATTTTAGTGGGAGGAAATGCCACCAATGTGGTGGGTGTGTCCTGTCTTGGGGACATGTTTGCTGTTCCTTCTGTGGGCATTCCTCAGACATCACGACTTTCGGCTCTTTACCCAAAGACCCCCTCTCACTGAGGCTCCCTGCACTGCTCTGCACAAAACTTCAGCCCTCCCCTGTGTCCCCTGAAACAGCCCACCCCACACTCCCACTTGGTCACTGACATATTGACCCACGGGGCTGTCCCGACGGCATTAATGCTCCAGGGAAGCAGCGTGCCCCTGCTGATGCCCTTTGCCCTGCACCCTGTGACTTTGGAGGCTCCTCCCCCCTTGACTACTGGCCTGCACACATGGCTGCTCTGGCCAGTAGGACAGGAAGAGGTGGGGCCCAAGCAAAGGCTTGAAAAACACTTGGAGGGGTGCCTGGGTGGCCCAGTTGGTTGGGCAACTGCCTTCGGCTGACGGTATGATCCCAGGGTCCTGGGATCGAGCCCCACATCAAGCTCCCTGCTCACTGGGGAACCTGCTTCTCCCTCTCCCACTCCCCCGCTTGTATTCATTCCCTCTCTCACTGTGTCTTTTTCTGTCAAATAAATAAAATCTTTAAAAAAAAAAAAAGAGAGAGAGAGAAAGAAAAACACTTGGAGAGTCCTCCTTGCTGTCCCCCCAACCTTCCAGAACTGTGAGGGCAAACCTAGGCCAGGCCCACTGGGAAACGGACCACAGGGGCAGGCTGAAGCCCTGGGGGGCCGGCACCCTGCCAGGGGGACCATGAGGGCCCCTGGGGAGGCCAGCCAAGCCGGGCTCAGACAGGCAGAGCAGCCTGGGGAGCTAAGAGATGGGCCTGTTTCCATCTGCTGAGCTAGGTGGCTGGTCACTCAGCAAGGACTGACCTCATGCACTTAGCACCTTTCTCCCACCACCGTGGCATTTACAATGGCATCCTCCCTGTTTAGTGGATGGCCCAGCGCACAAGCCTCTGAGTAAACATCTGTTAAGTGTCTGAACGCAGACAGATACCTTCCCAGGATCCCATGAGCTGGAGAGCAGTGGCAGCTAGAACTGCGTGAGGACAGGAGTGTGGTCGGCACGGGAGCTCATGAGGACCGTGGCAGACTGCGAGCACCCAGGGGTCCAGAAAATCGATATAGGTCGTCTGTGAGTTTCACAGTGAAGATGAGCCAAGAGTGCCCTTCGTCTTCTGGAAGGTAATACCTTTGCCTTATAACAGACCCTGACGAAGCCTAATAGAACACTAACAACTAACACCCACAGGAAAATGCCCCTAGTCCACACCCACATCCCTGAGAGGACAGTACCTCAAGCATCTGCTGTCCCTGTGAGACTTAAAGACTGCATCATCTCTGGAAATACACAAACTCTCCAAAAGGTAAAACCTATCTGAAGGATACCATTTAAGAGCTCCATAATTTGGCAAGTAAAACTTTAGTGAAAAAAAATTCAGTCTAATATTTAGTTTTGAATAGTTTCAGAGAGCACAGAGGGTCCTGTGTCCCTATGGATTGCCATAGGGACAATCAAACAGGAGCTCATAACCTGCAACTTCTGATTGCTGAAAATGGCTTTTCAGTTAGGATATGGTCACCTGCGAGGGATGGAAAGCCCAATGTAACAATGGTTTACGTAAAGTAGGAACTTATTCTTTCACATAAACAAAAGTCAGAGGCAAGCCATCAGAGCTGGCACAGCAGCCCAACAACCACCAGAGGCTCCGGCTCCTTCCATCTTGTGACTCCCTCATCCTTACCTTACGGCTTCTGTCTCTTGGTATAAAATAGCTCCTTCAGATCCTGCCATCATGTCATCATCCACGCCAGCAGAAAGGAATAGGAGAGCACAATTTCTTCCTGTAAGAACACTTTCTAGACCAAAAGCATCAAGTTAATTCCATTGGCCTTGGCCTGAGCTTGGTCACAGGTCATCCCCAGCTCCAAGGAAAGCTGAGAAGGGCAGCCTTTTTCCGCTGGCCTCATGCCAACTGAGTCTCAGGAGTTCTGTTACCGAACAAGGAGTTGATAATAGATGTGAGGAATAATTAGCCAGTGGAGGACGATGTTCTCTCCCGAGTCGGGTGAGACTAATAAACTCTTAGGAAGATATAGAAAAATACCCAGTGTGTGGTGGAGGATGGCGTCAAAGGTACCCACATTCCTGCATGTTCATCGGCAGACCTGAGCCCGAAGCTCAGCCGACGGAAACGAGAAGCAGGAACGAGCTCCAGTGGAGAAGGGGGGCCCCCGGCAGTACTGCACCCCAGCTCCAGAGCTCCTGCCCCAGAAGGGTTTCTGGAACACCCCCAGGGTGCTGGGAGTGTGGTGTGGGGAGTCCTCAGGGCTAAAATCTGCAGCAGCTCTCACGCTCTCCCTTCCTCCTAATAGCCGAGCTTCTCGAAGACGTGGTCCACACCTCTCTCTCTGAGTCCTCAGTCTCAGGCAGATGCAGCGGCACCTGGCCCTCTAACCACTACGGCTCTATTCAGGACCTCCTTCTCCTGGACAGGATTAGGGGCCCCAGACTTCTGGGCTGGCTCCCTGCCTCCTCCCCT
>PITA01033143.1:0-13109 GCA_004023965.1 Spilogale gracilis | reverse complement strand
CCCCCACTGACATACACCGCCTCCCGACCTCCCATGGAAGCACATGCCCCCCGTCCTGCCATGGACACACCAACTATGTCTAGGTTTCCTCCTGTTTGGGTGTTCCCCGCAGGAACATGTTCCCCCACTAAGAGCTGCCCCTCTGGGATGCAGTTAAACTGGAGTTACTGTTCCCCATGTCCCATGAGTCTGAGGCACGGCCAACAGACCCTGTGCAGTGTGGGAAGCTGAGGGGGCCCCATGCTCCCCATGTGCCGTGCTCTGTGCGTGTGAGAAGTTCAGCGATGCCAGCACAGCTCTGTGGCCTTTCCTGTCCCCATCCACTGACCTTTATCACCTCCCCATGGCAAAGGTCATAGACCACACATGCTCCCACTTGGAGGGCCAGCTAGGCCACAGCAACCACATGGTTCACTGTCCCCAACCTTCCGGCTTGAAAGCATCTGCCTCCCCCTTTTTCTCAAGGCTCCTGGACCCCAACTCTCATGACTGCTGCTGCCTCTTTGTCACTTTCTACCTTCACCCCTGCACCGCCCATGGTGCCCATTCCAGGTCAGGGAGGGAGTTAGGCCTCCAGCAAATGCCAACATGCCCATGCTAGCTAGCACCAGTCCCGCTGCACCTGACGTCCTGGAGTCTGGCTCTCAGAACCTAGTATGCTTGTCTCCCTCGGGAGCATTTCCCCTGAGGAGGGACTGAGCAGGCTGGGAGCCTGCGATGAACCCACGACACTATCACAAAGGATCCTCATGTCTCCTTTCTGCACAAACTGAATCATCTTTCCATGTCCGTGTTTTCACGAGTTCCCACCTGGTGAGCATGCAAACACTAATTCCCGGAGAAACAAGCTGTTCTGTAATTTTCACATTTACTGTTACCACTTGGAAGCAAGAATTATCCCCAAAGACGCACAATGATCCTGTTCCCACAGTCACAGACTGAGAGTCACATAGTTAAATACGACTGAATGGTTAGGAATGCTTCCTTTCAGGTTTCTGATCTGAAAAAACAAAACAAAAAACAAAACAAAACAAAAAAAACAACTGATTGCTGGCAGAGAAATATTAATTATGTAAAACTGTGCAAAATGCCTCCAGAAAAGATTAGAAATAATATAACCCAATTAGTTCTTTGAAATGTTGTAAATGCAGCAGAATCTCAACAGTGATTTACCCATAATTAAAAGTATCATAAAAATCTTTTAAAATGTTGATACTGAAAGAATAACCATAAATGGATATAAAATGCAGGCTAGAGAGCTGGCATTAGGTACTGGGCTATTTTTAACATATGTAGTTAATATTTACTCAGCTAAAGTACATGTTCCTCCACCCCAAAACTGATTTTCATATGTAGGCTGATTTTTGGTTTAAGTGAGGGCAGTTTTAAAAGAGGTGGGGATATCTAAAAATAAGAACTTAGCCCTCAAAAAAAAAAAAAAAAAAAACCATAAGCACCTCCCAGGGGTCACACACAAGAATTCCGCACCTGATTTCAGGGCCCCAGATAATGGTCCGCTCCTCTCGGGGCGCATGGTGGTAAAGAGTCCCCAGCAGCAAAAGGCTGCATCCAGGCTCACGCCCCACCAACAGAAAATGAACGGGCTCCTACGGAGCGTTCAGCTATACGGCGGTGACCTTGGACCATGTTCATGCTCATCAAAACTGGATCCCGCTGGTCTGGGGGTGGGGAGAACCTTCACAAGTGAAAGAGCTTCTGCCCCCATGTGGACTGGGCCCTGGTGGTCATCGGATCATGGGAGCACCCCAACGCTGGACTCTGCCACCGCCCCTCATGCAGCCGCACTCGGCCCGGCACCCTCCCCGCCCTCCCCGTGCGGGTCGACCATGTCCAGGAGCGTGATCTCACCGCTAACCTACAGGGCACCTCCAAGCCAAAGACACTGTTAGCCCACCTACCTGCCAAGACCCAAACGTGCTAATTAAGCTGTGACGCCGCTTGCAAGGCGCATCACCATTTCTGGATGTTAGATGGAAACACAGAGGGAGGATGGAGAAGACCCTTAGGACCCGTGAAATGTTTTCTCCATGAAGCTCCCTTCCCGCCACAGCCCTGTATACCCTTCCTCCATGTGCCCTCCCTTACCCCCACCCCGCCTCCACGCGCCCCCCAGAGTTCCTGAGGCCAAGGGTCACGTCTGCCCCGCTTTCCCTCAGCTAAAAGGAACAGATGTTCAATACAAGCCTCCGTGGTGATGAGGACAGGTTCTCCAACCCACACCACAAGGGAGGAAAAAAACATGAGACAAAGCAAAATGGGGACAACTTCTAAATACATTTTTAAAGATTATACTGAAAGCCATTTGCCATTTTCCACCAGAGTTGGAACAGAAAGCAGTACTACAGACAGATCTGTCCCCAGCTGAGACAGCCCCCTCTCCACGGACAGCTTCCTAACACGCACACGTTACACTGACTTTATCTCAGGTGCCCTGTTCGTGCTCTCATCAAAGGTCACAACACGAGCCACCAGGAACCACCCGACGGATGCCACTGACACAGAGAGGGGGCGTGCCCCGCCTCCTCTCAGGGCCCCCCAGGGCAGCCGCACGGAACACAAACACCATGACATCCTGCTCTCTGCATGGGGAATTTGCACCCCCACATCCTCCAGAAGCGGGGCTGGGGTGGGGCGCTGAGGGACTTCGACGCATGGAGGAAAATACTAACACCTGCCCTGCCCTCTAGCTTGGGGACACGCCGGCTCGCCGTCAGGGCCCCCCCCACCATAACCTGGTGGGACCCTGTTCATGGCTGCAGCCCCTGCCCAGTGCGGGACCCTCGTAATGGGAGCCCCCCGCACCCCCAGCTCCAGCTCCCCTCCACACCTGACAGGATCTCAGAGTCAGTGACCCCACAGTGGCGTGGACCCCAACAGGACCTCCCGTAGGACCTGACTCGTGGGCATGCCAGCACCTACCACGGTGCTTCCAGCGCCGCACCACTTTGCTCACGGAACACACGCTCTTCCTCACCATCCCCCTAGCCTCCAGCTCCCACCATGGCCGTGGGCCCAGCCCCCCAGCCTGCCCCGGGGACCCAGGGGGAGGCACCGCCGGGGCCTTCTGAACGCAATCCGTGGTCCGCAGCCGCGTGGAGGCACCGCCGGGGCCTTCTGAACGCCATCCGTGGTCCGCAGCCGCGTGGAGGCACCGTCGGGGCCTTCTGAACGCCGTCCGTGGTCCGCAGCCGCAGGGAGGCACCGTCGGGGCCTTCTGAACGCCGTCCGTGGTCCGCAGCCGCGGGGAGGCACCGCCGGGGCCTGCTGAACGCCATCCGTGGTCCGCAGCCGCGGGGAGGCACCGCTGTGCAGTGATGGCATCGTGACCCGACGTCATACCCGAAAGCTGAACACCTTCGGAACTCCCCAGGCTGGCAAGCCCATGGATACTGCAAACAGGTGATGTTCACGAGCCAGGTGGACCCCCATCTTCTACGGTCCTCGCCGTGTTGGAGACCCCGCCACCGAGGAAACGGGCCCTGAACCCCCCCATGTGCCGAGGGTGACCGGGCACCTTTGACGGTTGCTCTCTGCCCAAAAAGAGCCGTGCGGAGTCTGGGAGGGTCACAGAGAAAGTGTGAAACTCAGCTCTGAGGGAGACAATGCTTCTCCCCAAGACACAGTCATGAACAATGAAGGGCGTGATCACAACACTCGCCAACTTCCCACCCTGGAAAAACGTCAGCAGTCGTGAAGGGGAAGGCCGGGCACCAACACCAAGAAGACTGAAATCTCAGCAGATGCAGAGACTTTGAGCGAGGACTGCAAACTCAGTAAGCTAAGATCCCAGACGGTTTTACGACAGGACCTTCAAGGCCCAGGGCCCCAAGACCAGGAGCAGCACTGGGTGGGGAGACCACACCTGAAACTCCACCCTGAAATGAACACATCTTGACAGAACCATCGGAAGTGAAACTGAGCACAGGATGATTTTTGTTTTAAAACATTTTCTTTGTTTGAGAGACAGCAAGCTACAGAGACAGGGAGAGAAGGAGGGAGAGGACAGCAGAACCAGGGGGAGAAGCGGGCTCCCCGCTGAGCAGGGAGCTCCATGTGTGACTCGACCCCACGACCCTGAGACCACGGCCTGACCCTCCAGCGCCCCGCGCACGAGGATTCTTCACCACGACTCTGGTTTGGGGGGAATCCTGTCCACAACAGTCTTTGCTTCCTGAGTCCCCGGGCCAAAGACGAAGCAGCTCGTGTGGCCCCAGGTGCCCAAGAACAGGTCAGCTTGTTAAACGAGAAGACTGTAAACGTTGCCGACCCGAGCAAAAGTGTTACGGGTCTAACCGCGTCTCTGCCACCCGGACCCATCACTGGCCACAGTCCAGCTCTGTGACCGTGGAGCCACTTCACCTGGAAGACGAGACGTCGGGGCGAGACGGCCTCTGCATCCCACCAGCTCCAGAGAGCCCGCTGATTCTGTGATCAACTGCTCGGGGAATTAGCGGACGCTGGGCAAGGCTGAGTTTGGGACAGCTGGGTGATGCACACGTTAACGGGGTGTGGACACAGGCCCTCACGCACACTTACTGCCCCGGCACTCGGGCTCCTCCCCACCCCGCCAGACCTTATTTTTGAATGGTTTGGAATTCGCCAGGCGCCGGGTGGCTCAGTCGCTGGAGCATCCAGCTCTGCATCCACTCTGGTCATGACTTCAGGGCCCTGGGATTGAGCCCCGTCTTGGACTCCGTGCTTAGTGGGGAGCCTGCTTGAGGGGGTGTGTGTGCGTCTCTCTCTGTCCCTCCCCCTCGCTCACATAGGCATTCTCTTGCAAATAAACAAATCAATCTATCTTTTTTAAAAAAAGTTGGGGATTCAGAGAAGCTGAGTGAAGGCCACCCCTCCCCCCCAGCACCCTCACTGGCTGCTGCATTTGTCACGAGAGGGGACCCACCCAGACACGTCGGTGTCACCGCGTCCCCTGTGGTCTGACACGTGGGCACGACTGTGGGCGCAGCCTCACTGCCTGGAAACCCTCCGCGCTCCGCCACCCAACACCAGCCCCGCCACCCCCCGTCTTCCCTGGTGCCCACAGCTGGGACCCCACAGGGCGGAGCCCCTTCCGACGGGGCCCTTGGCTGCACATCAGGCACTTCAACGTCGTGTGGCGCGTCCTCAAGGCTCGAGGCTCGTTTCTCTTTAACACTGATCAGTGTCCTGTCGTCTAGAGCAGCAGTCTCCTTATCCACTGACCTTGAAGAATGTCTTGGTTGCTTCCAAGTTTGGGCAATTATGAGTCGAGCTTCTGGAAACATCTGTGTGCTGGTCACCATCTAGAGGCAAGTTCTTGGCTCCTGGGTGGGCACCGGGGAGCGCGATCGCTGGGTCGTGTGGTAAGGGGAGGTTCCGTTCTGCAGGAAGCCAGCAGACCGACCTCCAGAGTGGCCGCCGCGTCCTGCGTGCCCAGCAGCCGTGGCTGAGCGTCCCCGGGGCCCCACGTCTTTCCAGCTCGTGCTAGTGTCACAGTCCTGGGATCACCCCTCCAGGCCCTTACCGCTTCCTGAGGAGGACCACTTGAGGCAGACGGGGCTCGTGGTCAGAGGGCTGAGGGGGCCGGCGGGAGGCCGTGGAGGCTGGTGACACCGTCACATAGACCCCAAGGGGGCTCCAGGCCGGGCAGGAGCAAGGCTGGCCCAGGCCCCTCCAGGAGGACACACAGGACAGCCTCCCAGGCCCCCGGCAGGGGGCAAACGCCCTTGTCATCAGGGGTTCTGAACTGAGAAACACAAGGGCAATGCCTTGAGGAGGAATCCAAGCTGAATTACTTGCATGGCTGTAGGGCTTGTCCTCACCTTGGGTAAGGAGCCCTGGGAGCACACACCAGGCTTCCCAGCCTGGACCTCGCCTCCCCAGCTCAGGGAAGCCTAACACTTTTAGGAACAGAGAGGTAGGACTGTGGGGTCCCACAGCAGCTCAAGGACGGACATGATCATGTGCTCAGGGCTGGTCTGCCTCTCCTGGTTCTCCCAGGCTGGGCCTCCAGTGCGTTGCAGACAGGGCCCCGCCGCGAGGCCCGGGCCCCAGGCCTGAGTGTCCACGCTAAGGCTCTTAAAGGAGCAGCTTCTAGCCAAGGGAGGCTGGACGGGCAGGCCACAGACGGCCCTGGGACGGTCTCAGGCTATTCTGAGCAACCAACTGCTCCCAGAAGTGATGGGACGAACGTGTGCCCGAAACTTGAGACGGAGAACGCCGGGCACCGCTCTCAGCGCCGGGAGGCGCTGCAAACACGAGACCACAGGTGGATCCCAGTTGTCCACATGGTCAGGGAGGGAATCGCAGCAGCTTAGACACGGAGCTGACGGGAAGGAAACCTACAGAAACACGTAACAGAGAATAAGGCCCGAACGGCCGCCGCAGTCATCTCGCTGCTCAACATCTCCGAGCGAGGCTCCCGCCCGCCCGCTCCACGCGGACGCGAAGATGTGACGGGGCAGCGACAAAGCAGAGCCCCTCCCCCGGTGTCAGCACGGGGCCTGAACACGAGGCACAGGCTGCGCTCTCCCCGCTGAACTTCCATCTTAAATAATCACGTTTATTCGGAAACCCTAGAACCTGCTACCTCGATAAGCAACATTAAAAACAGCTAATTGGCTCAAACACTGGTGAGCTTATCTGTTAAACCAGAGACAGGGATTAAAGAAAACTGCCTGAAGAACCGTCCGTGTTTTCCAGAATAACACTACCTATGTCCTTCCGCTCGGAAGAAAGAGGCGTGCCTACACCCCAGATGATGAGCCCATAAAGCTGAAGACAGGGCCACACCTCGAGGCCAGAAGACGCCGAACGAGGTCGTCTGCGCGGCACCGAGGGACCCCGTGCTCCTCGCCTCGGTGGAGCGCACGAGCCCCCGGGCAGGCATTCCCAGCGAGACCCATCCTTCAAGCCCAGGGTAAGAACTCGGTGACTACTCGTCTTATATCACACTTAAGACACCTGTCTGAGTGCTCATCGCCCTTTATGTTTTCAGATCTCTCAAGCTCTTAAATCCTCAAACCGGAAGAGCATTTGCCTGGGATGGGCAGCGTCCCCGTCGCAAACAGCTGTGTCCCCAGCTATTCAGACTGCCGTTCTGGAGGGACGTTTCTCTAGGTGGAGACAGACAGCCCACGACAGAGGCCGATCAACCTCTAACGAACAGGGACTCCACAGAGCAGGAAAAGCAACACGACCTTCCGTCTGGGAAGTTCTGACAGGTGCTGACACGTATCCCCTTCCCTAGAGCCGTGCCTGCCCACCTGGGGACCCGAGTGTGGTCCCCGGGCCCACTCCACTAAGAGCCCACAGTCGTAGAGTTTCTTCACATGTTCACAAAACTAGTTCTACAACATTTTGACATTAGAATTCCCCCCAGAGACTGCCTCATGGAATCCACGACGAACGTCCCCTCTGGGAGTTCTCTCCTTTCGAGAACCTGTGGATACTCGTGGCTCTATTTCTACCCAGAGGACATCCAGGAGCATTTCCCTCACGCGTGACATCCAGACGTCAGGGTCTGTGCCCAGAACACAAGCTGAGAGTTACTCTCTGTGTCCCCGGGATCGGGAGCCCCATTTTCTCCAGGCGAGTCTGTGGCTCGTCCCACACCGGTCCCCTCATCACCCAGGGTCACCTCCATGACGGACGGGCGGCCTCAGTCCTGGCCCCAAGCTTCCCCAGCTGTGCAATCTGGGGCCTCCTCGTCACCTTCCTGACCCAGCTTCCCAGCCGACTGGCGAGAATCATCCAGAAATCTCCCACTTTCACTCTTCCCACGGCTTTTTTTTTTTAAACTAATGATGGTGGTTTTTCCGGGGTGGCTTTTGGAGACAATAAATTCAGAAGTAAGGGTTTGACTGGCTTCTTTCCACTCTCAGAAAGTAGAAGTAACTTCCACAGAAGAGGTGCCGGGACCGGCCTCCGTGGAGGAGCGAACCCCGCGAGGCTGCGGCGCTGGGTGGGACGGCGTGGCCACGCCACCTCCAGGATCGGCATAGAGCTGGGCCGTTCGGAGAGCGCTCAGCTTGGAAGCCGCCCGGAAGCCAGGCTCTCTCCGCTCGACGGTGGGGAGACGGTGAGGAGACGAGGTCTGCAGGCAAGGAGAAGGGCGACGTTCCCCAGCACCTGGGTCTGCTGCCGCTCACCGGGCTCAGGCCACCAGCCGCGGCTGCTCTCCCTGCAGGTCATGTCTCGTGCCCCGGACGGAAGGCAGGCACAGGGGACATGCGTGCCGTTGTGGCCGCGAGCCTCCGGCCGGCGGAGGACCAGCTCCTGTGTCCACTCCGGACGGACAGCGGGTCCCTCGGGCACGCAGAGCGCTGATTTGGAGAGGACCTGCATCCACAGCCTGACGTGAGGGACGAGCGGCTTCGTTCCCCGTGGTCTCGTGTGCTGTCCCGGCAGCCAGCCTCCAGCCCGGTCACAGGCTGCTCACGCCGCTGCCTGGCGGGCCGGAGCACAGCACGAACTCACCCTCACACAGACCCGCCACACGTGGCCTGGCAGCCGTGGCCGGGTCCATCCGCAGAAGGAGCGAAGCCGCTCGTGCAGAGGGGCCCACACAACCGTGTTCACGGCGGCGCTGCTCACGCCGCCACGAGGTGAAGACAGCCCAAGCGTCCCCTGATGGACGAACAGTCCGAGAAATGTGGTCTCTCCACACAGGGGGCAGTATTCAGCTTAGAAAGGAAGGGCATCCTGCAACGTGCCAGAGCCAGCGGGGTCTCGTGGGCCGGATGGAGCCGGAAGGAGCCGGATGCGGGAGGACACGTCCCACTGTGCCGCTGAGCTCGCCCGAGACACAGCCGCCGTGGTCCCCGGCCGGGAAGTGCGGCGGCTGCCGGGGGCTCCGGAGGCAGGGACGGAGGGGACCAGGACGGGGACGTCCACACTGCTGTGCGGGTCAGTGCTGACGGTGGCGACCTGATGGATAGTTTACGATCTAAAAGGCAACAATTCCGCTGTCCACTTGGTTCATACTTCTGCAGTCACGGTGGCACTGTGGCGGCATGTGGCTTTCCACTGGGCACATGCGGTGGGTGTGCTGCTGGCCTGAGTCGGAACATGCACAGAGGGGCCGCACACGCACGGCCCGTCACCCCTGCTCCCACGCGGCCCGCCGGCTCAGCCCCATGCCGCCCAGTGACAAGCGCACAGGCTGGGCCCCTCTCTGCTCGTGGATACACAAACAAGGCCACATGTGCCCCCCACGAGCTCAGAACGCACCGGCCGGACACGCCCCTCGCTGGGGACGCTCGGCTGCTGGCCTGAGGTGGGCACACCCCCCCTGGAACCCTGTGTGCGCAGGCGGTGCCCATGGCTCTGGGCTCCCACAGGACCAGGAGAGCTAATTAAACCGCAGCAGGTAGTCGGGACAAAAGCATTGTGAGCAGCTCCTCCCCCACTCACTCGTCAGCCACGAGGCCGCCGAGAAGCTGTCAGTCCCGTCAAAGTCCCCGGAAACCGGGCGGGCCAGCTCAACCCCACAAATGCCCCCCTCACCTGCGAGCAGCTGGGCAGGCAGCGAGGGTCGTGCGTTCACCCCGGGCGCTCGCCCCACAGCTCTCAGGCCTCTCCACGGGGCACTGGCGGTCCCACACACCCGGAGCGGGACGGATGCCCCTACACTGGAACGTCCCTGTTTGTGACTAAAACAGCTGGCGACGTTCCCCAGGAGGGAGGAAACGGGTACGGAAACGGTCAGAAGCCCAGATTCGAGGCAGGGCATCCGCAGGCGTCCAGCTTTGCAAGAACATCAGAAGGAAGGATGGGCATTTCTCTTTCTTCTTCTGCTAATCAGCGGTGTGCCCAGAGGCACCCCCTTCAGCTCTTGTCACACCTGCTTTTTGTGCTGCGGTTCTAAAGGGCTGATGCCCCCTTGCTGGGGAGAGAGGGCCTGCTGCCTTCCTGCGAACAAACCTTCCCCCAGCCCTGCCCACCGGCAGCTGTCCCGGCCCCTCCGCCTCCCGGACGAGTCGGGGTCTGCACTCGACTCACACCGTAGGTCGTCTGAGCTCTGCCAAAAGGCCGGCTGTGCCTCTGCTGCCGCCTCACGGGAGCCGCCGTGCTGTAGCTGGCCCAGGACCCAGGCCCGGAGACAGCGAGCCATCAGGTCAGCCCAGGAACGTCCGCCTTGCTACGGGGCGGTAACTGTGCTCCCCGGGGTCCGGAACAGCACGTGTCCGAGAGGAAGGCACTACTCAGCTAATGCCCTCCTCCACGCGGAGGTGAGCAGCGTGCTTGAGGCGCTGGAGCGGCCGAACCTCCGCAGGGAGCCCCAGCCACGCCAGTACTGAAACGCAACCGCACGACAAGGAAGAAGGGCTGTTAGGGCAGCTGCGGGGACTGGGCCTCCTGCGTGCTGGATACCACGGACAGCCCAGGGCCTCCCGGGCTCGCACGGGGCTCGCTCTGTGGCTGACCGAGGCTGCTTCCACCCAGCCGGTGTGGGGGGGACGAGAGCCGTGGTCCTGTGTGAGGAACTTGTGGCCTGAGATGGGCACATCAGGGGTGGACTTCAGGACGTACCAGGGGCGGCCTGCTCTGGGGGTGCAACACACCTGCGCTCCGGAGGCACGGAAGGCTTGGAGGGTGTGGACGGCAGAGCCGGGCATCTGCTCAGGCCACAGCTCCTGGGGATGACAACGGCCACCCCAGCACGTGGGCCCCTGGCCGTGCGGCATGAGCGCCGAATTCTGTGACAGACGTACCCCACAGGCCACAGGCGCCTGTCATTCTGTGACTTGTCCTACAGACACGGAGCGAACGAGCACAGGGAGCCTCAGCGGCCCTGAGCCTGCGGTCGACGACAGCGCGGCTGCCTCTCGGAGTGTGACTCGTCCTTCTCCATCTAAAGGACTAAATGCACTTAATCCAGAGGAAGCTTGAAGCTACCTCGTCCACGCGTCTTCCTCCACAAACAAGACAGTCTGAAACACAGCCGTCCACGGGTCAGCCCACGAGCCCCGAGAGGAGGTCCGATCCAGAGCCTCCTCTCCCCACAGACGCTGCTCCTGGCCCCTCGATCCACCTGTCCCCGGCCTCCTCGGCAGAGCCTCAGGCCGCCCCGCGGGAGCCGAGCACGGAGGCAGCGACATCTGCTCATTGCCGAGGGCATGGCCTGCACCTGCGCTGCTTACGGGCCAACGAGGCAGAGCCGTGATCCTGGGAGAGGCAACCAACACAGGCGTGTTTTTCCACTTAAAAGGTCTGTCTTGGTCGACTTAGAAGTGATATTTCTTAGACTCCAGAACCCTGAGTTTGACTGTGGGAATGTGGCCATGTGGACCTCAACCCGCTCTTACGGCGGATAAACACATGCCTGATTCTCGGCGATGCTGGTAAGCAAGGAGAGCTGACCTTCTCTCTCCATAACTTCTTTTTTTCTTTTTAAAGATTTTATTTATGTATTTGAGAGAGAGAGCACGAGCACGCAGGGGGAGTGGCAAGCAGAGGGGGAAGCAGACCCCACGGAGCAGGGAGCCCGATGTGGGCTCCATCCCAGGACCCCGGGACCATGGCGTGAGCTGAAGGCGGCTTCACCGACTGAGCCCCCAGGCGCCCTCTCTCCATAACTACTCGTGGGAAATGCAGTAAAACGGCATGACAGCTGGAGAAAGGCAGTGAGGGAAGAAAAGTCGGAAGGTTCTGATGTTCAAATCCTCATCAACAAAGTTGGGAAGCAATTCGCCGTCCTCCGCAGCCTGCGGCTCGCATCTGCCGTGAGCCAGGCTCCCGGCTCCCACACGCCAAGCCAGTGCCCTTCGAGCACGTTCTCGGAGGGCACCGTTTCCACAGGGTGCGCACACGTCAAGGGCACACGACCACCACATGGGGCCCCAGGGCTAAGCGAAAGTGCTCGAGTCCTTCAGACAGCTCGTTCTTCTCCACGACAGCCTTCTCCAACACCGCGCACAGGAGGTGCTCAGCACAGGCTCCGAGACACGAGCCTGTCTTATAAAATGTCATTTTTGCCAAAGCCCAAAGAAAAGGAGGTTCAAAGTACCAAGAGTGTTTTGAACATCCTTTCCCAGGAGTCTGGCTGGCTCGCTAGGTAGAGCCTGCAGCTCTTGGTTAGGGCTGTGAGCTTGAGCCCCACACGGGGGGACATTTTACTTTTAAAATAAAAATCCTTTCTAATAGTTCATACAAACTCACTTCTTGGGTGCTCAGTAATGAGGGAAGCGTGGGCCCGTTGTTCTGCATATGGGGGAAGACACCGCCGTCAGTCCCGGACCTCACACGGCACCTGGGCACGGCACGCCCTCTCGGGGAGCCCGTGTCGCCGAGTCGGGCAAGCACTGCTCTGACACCGTCCCCGAGGGGACACCCTACCGCTCCCTGCCCTTCCTGCTGGCCGGGCCCTGGGAGGCAGCCGATCGGTGAGACAGAGAGTCTGGTCGGGGCACCACACCTCACAGACATAGACCCCTGCCCAGCGCCTAGTACGTAAAGAAACGTTTATTTCCTTTATTTTGAAAACCTCAGAAAGAGAACATGAGTGTGTTGCTGACGGACAGTATGTCACCCCTTCGGGGGTTTTGCGTCACGACTGGAGAGAAGGGAACCACACCTGTCTCTTTACGGGGCCAAAGCCCAGCCTGAACTGACTGCCGATGTGCCCTGTGGCCTCAGAGTTCCTCCACCGCATGGCCTCTCACATCAGCTGAACGGCCGTGAGCTGACGTCACCGTCCTCCCTCACGGAACAGGTAAGAGTCTGTTTCTGGTTGGGGGGGGCCTGGAGGCCCAGCTGAAGCCGCCCGAGCCCGGGGTTCCCAGGCCGCTGGACCAGAGTGTCTCTCCAGCCCCGCGGTGCGTTCCCGAGACAACGGTCCCCAGAGACCTTCCTTCCCAGGGCAGCAGGGTCCCGAGCCAGGCCTAGAGGGGAGGGACACGGGGGCTGCCCTGAGAGGGGAGCAGAGCTGATGGCCGACACGCCTAACCAGGCCCCGTCTACTGGTCGTTGGACCCTCGAGGGGACACCTGGGTCCAGGGGTCCTCACAGAACACCCCTCACAAGATCAACCCCAGGTGGTAACTCTCACGACAGATGCAGATTCTCTCAGCTAGATCACCTGGAGCTAAGGACCACTGCGCTGAGTCCTG
>PITA01033142.1:0-13103 GCA_004023965.1 Spilogale gracilis | reverse complement strand
GAGGGAGGTGGGAGGAGAGGAAGTGGAAAGCACTTGTGCAGACACCCCAGTGAAGAGGTCTGGCCGTGAAGGAAAGGCCAGGACGGGGCAAGAGCAGGAAGGGGCCAGCAGGTCATAAAGGGATGTCTTCAAGGCCACAGAGGCTTAGCCCACTGACATGCTGGTGGCCAGGAGCCAGGAGGGAGGGGGGAGGTGGTGGACGCAGCAGATAAGGGGCTTCTGGGCTAAGCTGTCTGAGGAGGCGCTGGGGAACCCATGCGGTGGAGACAGAGGAAAAGGGGAGCCTCACTTTGTTCTGAAAATTCTGCTCCAGAGAGACAAGGGCGGGCTGGGCCACTGGGGAGAGTTGCGCAGCACGAGCACGGCTCAGACCCCCCAGTAGGATGAGCGGCGGGGCACGGGGGGCTTGACACCCTGCCGTGGTCCCCTGGCCGAGCCTCACGCCCGGTCCTGTGTGTGCAGGGAGGCAGTTCACACAAAGGCCCTGCAGAGGCTGGCCGAGTCCCCTCGAGAAGCTTCCGGCACCCGTCCCGAGAGAGGGGGGCCAGGGTGTCCTCCACAGACAGCAGATGGTGACGACAGGTTCTGGCCACCGGGATGGCGGCTTCGGTGGCCAGGAGGAGAGCTGGGAATCGGGGCACTTTCCTTTCCCTGGTCCCATGAAAGGGCAGCAGCAGAGTCAGGGTGAGGCGGGAACCAGGGGGGGGGGGCGGTGGGCAGGGCAGGTTCACGACCAGGAAAGGGAAACATGAGCGGACGACAGCCATGGCCGGGGCCCCAGGGGCCGGCTCCCAGCCCGGCTCTGCCACGGCTCCCCTGGGAGCCTCTGGGCAGGTCACACACCCCCCCCGCCTCAGTCTCCCCACCAGAGCTGAAGTTACAAGAGACAGAGTGACAGCTCTGGGACACACTTCCGCAGCGGCCGGGTCACATGAACACAGCAGAGCCTATGTCCTCTGGGCCACACATGGCCGTCTGTCCCAGGTGCCCTCCCTGTCCCAGCCCCCCCGCCTCTCCTTCCTGAGGGAAACAAACCAGAATAGGACCTGTCTCTCCTTTCGGGGGAGGGGGTTCCGTTTCCATCAGCCCCAGGGGGAGCAAGAGGAACAGGAAAATTACAATATCAGCATGGAAATTACAATTGGAGGCATCTGATTCACCAGGGACGGTGACTCGTTCCTCCCTTTTTTTTTTTAATTTTTATTTTTAGTTGCTATTATGTCGGCAAGGAGGTCTGCGCTCATTAACCTGCATTGCGAGAACACAAACTCCGTGAAACCGGCTGGTGAACAAAACTGCCCCCTCCAGCCCCCTCCCCTCTCGCCAGTTATTTATAGCCTTCCTTCCCTCTGGTGAATTAATTAGCTTGTACCAGCGGCCTCAGACACGGCCTGTTGTGTTTAGCTGGGTGTCCCTTAGAGGCCAGTAAGGGAAGCGCGCAGAGAGACAGGAATGGGCGGGCAGCTCTGAGCCATCGTCCCCAGGACATCCCAGTCCCCAGTAGAGTCTTGTACCCCAGCTTCACTCCTTGGAGGCTCCTGAGGTTTGAACCAATCTGTCCCCAGTGGCAAAGTTTGACAATGTACCAGGAGGAAAAAAAGCCCAAAATACAGCCCTTTCCTACAGCAGGGAAACGAGGGACCAAGACGTAAGTTTCCAGAATTCTCCATGCCCAGAGCGGTACACAGAGGAGTGCTAAACCATGGGGCCGGTGAAGGGGGGTGTCTCGGAGGTCTGCGGGATTCTGGGGCACAGGGCAGGGAGGGGAGAGCACCCACATAGGGACCCAGAGAGCAAGGATGGGAAGAAGGGCTGCACCGGGGAAGGCTCCCATTCAAGCTGAGCTCCTCGGGCCCAGCCTTCTATTTCACAGATGGGGAGACTGAGGCCCAGAGAGAGCGCATCTGGTCTGCTCATTCGGCCATGCGGTCCTTCACTCCACACGCATTTTGTAACTTCCCAGTGGGTGGGGGAATTAGGAACCTATGCTCGGGGAGCTACTCTGTTCCCACAGGGGTCCGGTCCAGCTGGGAGCCACGTGCACCAGGCTACATCCAGCCCGTGCCTGGCAGACTTCAGGCTTCACTCGGAGCTGCTCCCACCGAGGCTGCTGCAGGACGCAGAGCATAGCCCGTGCCGCAAGCGTCGCCGTCATCTCCCACCCGCACTCCCGGGCACCCCACCACGCGCATTAGGAGGAGCACCTAGGCTTGCCAGCGCAGCACGGGCGCCCAGTCTCCAGGCACTCCCAGCCCTGTTACCCAAAAGGATGCTCTTGTATCCTGTACCCCAGAATCCCTCCCCCAAGCCAGCCACAAAGTTCAGACCCCAGTGCAGGCTTCTGGACGAGGACACACAGGGGTGAGCCCGTGTCACCTCCCACTGCCCAGATTTATAGCCCCCCTGCTCTCCAAGCTGGCCTGGCTCATGTCTCCCGCGGGAGGCAGACATCTTGCTTCTCCCACCAATCCTCCCGCCCCCCGGCGCCGACTCCTGGAGGAAGGGGGTGGGGATGAGACCGGGCTTGGGCGCAGCCAGGACATTCAGCTGCGTTTATTCCTCGGACCACATGGCATCACGGCTCAGGAAGCGCTCCTGGCCAGCGGGCGCCAGGTTGGCCTTCCCCGTGTCCTGGAAGTGGCCGTCCAGGGTGGGCCCTGGGTCCAATCTTCCGCGCCAGCCTAAAGGCGGAATCGGGTGACTGCCCCCTCCCGGCTCCTCGAACCATCTTGCTAAGCAGCGTGATTAGTCCTCATCAGCACTAGTGATAATATGAAAATCACCACGCTCCAAGCTGTCAGGCTGGGCTCACCCTGAGCTACAGATGATGTGAGCTGCTTAGCAGGATATTTCCCCCCCTCCGCCCCCCTCCCCCCAATGCCTTGGGACCGTCCCTCAGCTGGGAGAGGCCCCTGCTTTCTCCAGCCGTCCTAGCTCCCCTTGGCCCCTTGGGGCTCAGGCCAAGTTCTCTGGGCAGTCATGTGCTTAAAATTACCTCCTTATGCCTGCAATTTGCCATTTGCACCTTCAGAATCGACTGCAACTGGCTAATTGCCATGGCAATTAGGTAATTGCAGGTACAATTAGCATCTCTAGCAAAGCAGAGGGAGAGGGAAAGGAGGAAGAGGGGAAGAGGGAAATCAGAGAGGAAATGCCAGCGACAGTGCTTGTGAGAGAGACGGTGGATTGGAGCAGAGGGAGAGCAAGGGTGGTTGCACGGGGTGGGCAGCTAGAAAGAAGAAGTGTGCACCATGAAATCGAAGTCTGTAGGCCAAGCCCCACAAGCTGATGGCCTGGGAGGAAGGAAGCCCATCGCAGGAACAGTGCAGGCTGATGGCCGAGCTTCCTGGGGAAGCTGGGGCTGGGCCATGCCATGGGCTTTCCATGAGCAAAGAGAGACGGGCAGCCTGCTAGCCAGCAGCACAAACAAAGGTCCTGTGGTGGGAAAGCCCAAGTCTGGGGGCTAAGAGAGGCTAAACGCAGCACAGTCCAACAATGGAAATACTTGAGATTCGCACCACCCACCCCATGCAGTAGCCGCTGCCCTGTGTGGCTACTGAGGAATCCAAATGTGGCCAACATGACCGAGGAACTGGGTTTTTTCTTTTATTTAGCTTTAGGTTAGGATGTAAATAGCCACACGGATGGGACCGTCTGTGAGCGGCGCAGGAAGGGGGGGTGTCAGCGTGAGGCCCCCATAGCACCTGACGGGCTAGGGTCTAGGGATGGGGTGCCGGGCCACGGGACAAGAGGACAGGGGAGGGGTTGAAAACGAGGGGTCCCCTGTTTGCACGCAGACTTGTTCAAATGACTTGATAGCAAGTCTCCAGGAGGAGATGCGTCACAAGCTTGGGACCGAAGCCCCTACCTCTGCCCCAGACCCTCGCGCCTCACAGCTGTCTCCTGGTTTCCATTTTGTGAACAGTCCATGGTCTGGGAGGAGGAGGGGGCCCCCGCATCTCCCTGGCCCTCAGGCCCCATGTTCCCAGGCCCTGACTCAGCCCAGGACCCCCACTCACCTTGACTGCAAAACAAGCTTCCGGAGAGGTAACATGGGCTGACGGGCTGCCGCACCCACTCCCGCACACCTGCTCACCCACGTGTATGCACACACGCGTGGCCACACGGGCACACTTGGACCTCCTCGTGCACGCATGCACCCCTCCCCAGAGTACTTTGGTGAGTGTTCCTGGTGGTTGCAGGGCCCCGGCGGGGTCTGCGGGTGTCTGCGCTGGGCAGGTTGTCGGGGTGAGGGGCGCCGCAGGGTATAAAGCCCCCAGCCCTGCTGCAGCGACGCATGCTGACCCCTCCCCGGGGGGCTTTCCTTCAGTGCGGGTCGGTGGCCTGGCTGCGCGTGGGGAAGGGTGGGACCTCAACCCTGCCCTGGGGGGTGGTCTGCTTTGCCCCTGCCACCTCCTCCTCACCCTCCTCCCTTACCTCCCACCCCCCTCCTTCTCCCCTGTCTCTTACCCCCACCTCCACATCTGCTCCCTGTCACCTCTCCCCCCGCTCCCCTGCGTCCTCCCCAGTCGCCTTGCCTGCAGTCTCTGGCCCCTTCTTCTCTTGCGCGACACCCGGACATTGTAACCAACATGAAGCTGCCATCCATAGACTGCGCTTGGAGACTTCCAGAACATTCTTTTCTTTGCCGATACTGGGGCCTGTCTGTGAGAGCTCCAGGTCCGGGGACAGCAGCAGCATGAGGAGCAGGACAGGCCCCCAGGCCGGCAGAGGGGACGGCGGGCTTCGTAGGTGGCACACGGGATGGCCCTTTGCACATACACGCCTGTGTGTGTGCACAGGTGCATGCATGCGTGTGGGGGGTGAGGTTTTCTTTTTAGCATCTGCTCCCTGTATGTAGCACCCTGGGAATGGCTAAGGAGGCACCCGAGAGCAGCCTGGGCTTGGCTGGGACTGCATTAGATTTTGCTGAAAGCAGAGCCCTGGGGTCCAGACAGTGTGTGACCACGGGGGTCCCTCCATCCTTGAGGTCCTACAGTGGGATGAGTCTGGGCAGCCTTCTCCCTTGCTCCCCCCACAGTGCTCGACACAGGTACAAAGGGGTGGGGCAGCCAGAGGAGGCCTGAAGGAGACGGTCAGAAGCCTGAGTCTCTGAGCTCCAGTGCTGTCTGTCGGTCCCCTCCTGGTTGGCGTTGCCCAACTCCAGACAGGCAGTGGGAGGTATGAGACTGAGACCCCGCACCAGGTCGCAGAGCATGAAGGTAAGCAGGTGGACAGGAAGAACATGGCTTCCCGTATTCAGCCCCAGACGCACCTGCCCTCAAGGCCAGCCAGGGGGACTGCCCCCACCTCCCCCACAGCCCATTCTCAGGCCATACATCCTCATTTTGAGGCCACGCACCCAGAGGCACTGGCCAAGGCAGAGCTCCGTGCTGATTTCACCTGTCTGAAAACTCAGGCGCAGAAAGCTCAGCATGGAACCGTCCTTCAGAGTGCTGTTCAGTTCCCCTGGGCCGGGCTGGGAGTCACACTGGGCAGAGGACTAGAAATCCAGGCTGTTTAAGGAGAAGAGGGTTTTAGGGTGATTCCCAAATCAGTCTCTGGGGGACCCAGATACCCAAACGAGGAGGCTACAGAGCAGGAACCAAATCTGAAAACCGCCTGCAGGGTTGGCCAGGGGGTCACTGTGGACGCTGAGGGCAGGATGGCGCCTGTGAGACCCGTCCACAGATGCACCCCTGCCCGTCAGGGCCTCCCCACACCTGCTTCTGCACAAGCCTCACTTGGATTTGTGCCCCGTGTGGGCAGGCCCGGGAAGCTGCACCCCAGCCGCACCCCACCCGCAGAGGTGTGGAAACGCGTGTGTTTCCCTGAGGATGCAGGGACTGGGATCGAACTGGGATTCCCTGGCAGAGGGAAAGCACCTATAACGAAGGACTGACAAAGAGCCCAAATACTCCAGCATCTACGGGCGCCCTGCTCTGCCTGCCCGACTCCCCAGCCCCTCCCTGAGGACCCGGTCCCAGTGCTGCCCTGGGCCCTTCCCTTGGGGGTTTCCAGAGCCCCCGGTATCACACGCTCTGCCCCAGGAGGCCTTCTGCCTCGGAGGCCTGGTGCGCACAGCAGGTCTGCAGGCCGGAGGGGCGGGCGTGTCAACCAACCACAGGCTGTTCCTTCCCAGGGACATTGGGCTCAGGCTGGGCTGAGGCTGGCCTTCCACCACACCTCCGGCTCTGAGAGAAAAACACGCGCCATCGAGCAAGCTTCTCTAAGAAGGGGCTCAGAGCGGAGACCCCGGAGCGACCGCATAGCAAGGGGACTCTTGCTGTCTACAAGCACAGCAGTAGGCCCAGCTAAGGCCCTCTGAGCTTGGGCACCTTGGGAGGAGAGGAGCAAGCTCTCGGCTCTGAGAATCCAGGCAAGGATCTCAGGAGCTAGGAGCTGTTGCCGCCTGCGGACCGGCACGGAAACCAGGACGGGGCAGGGAGAGCTCAGCGAACTCACGTGAGGCCCCCCCAGGGACTCAGTGGCAGGATCTGAACGCAGCCTGGTCCTAGAACCCTTAGCTGCTTCGTTATGTGGCCCCTTACGCGGCTTCTCCTCCCTGTACCTGTGCTGCCCCTTCTGGCGGGGGGGCCCCAGGGCGGGGGGCAAGGCACAGCTGAAGTTGGCGACTCTAGGTTTCAACACTGGCTCTGTTTTCTGTCGGTCGCGCCTTCGGGGACGGCTACTTAAGAGCCTGAGACCTGGCGTCCTCTGTCGCAAGGCAGGGCAAGGGAGTCTGTGTCCCGGGAGTCTGTGGGGGCAGTAAGGGCTGAGTGCCCGCTGCCCGGTCCGCAGCAGAAGCCCAGGGCACTCGAGCCTGATCCCCTCGGGTGGCTCGTGGGATAAGCAAGATCTGCGGCCCTCCATCCCCACCAATGCGTCAGAGAATCTTAGGTGCCCAGAGTGGGGTGGGATCAGGCCCACCTCCCCTCTCTAGGCCCCTCTGAAAACACTTTATGCCTCTGTGCCCCCTCATCGCCAGGTCCCTCCTCTCTGAGCGGCACTCACATGCCCTCCCCACCCTGGGCCCTGTGGTCCTCGGGACCCGTGCCCCCTGAGGAAGGCGGGAGAAGGCAGCAGCCGGCCCCACTGGGAAAACGACTCCTAGTGCAGGAGGGGGCATTTTGAACAGGGAAGTCCCTTCAAGTCAGTGAAAAGAATGTTCTCAGAGAAGACTCGTGCTCGGGGAGGGACCTCATGTTGGGTTGCCCGACTGAGCCACGGAGGCTGTCGGAAGCCCAGTACTGAGATTCTGGAAGTGATCCCTGACCGCGTGGGAGAGAGCACTGTGACACACTCCTGTCGCCCTGGGTGCGGGCTAAAGACGCGCCTCGGATCTGTCTACCGTCCTGGATCTTCGTGTCTGCCCATGAGGCCCCAGACGAGCTCTCCTCCCTCCCCCCTCCCCCCAGCTCCCTGTGTCCCCCACAAGTTCCCTGTCCTCTAAGGCGCTGTCCAAGCAAACTCTCCTGCCAACAGCAACCGCTGTATGGTTGTTTTATTTCTTGCTTTTTCCTCATCTCCTAAATAATAAGGGGGGTGTAGAGCAGTCCTTCTCGGTTGGGGATGACTTTGCCACCCAGGAGAAACATTTGTCCATGTCAGGAGAGATTTCTGGTGGTCAAGATGGGGGGGCGTCAGAGGAGGGGTCGGGGGGCCTGCTGGCACTGGTGGGAGGAGGCCAGGGGCACCGGGGAGTGGCCCCCACCTCAAGGACTTATCTGGTCCAAACCAACAATGCTGAGCTTGAGAAACCCAGACTTGGAAAATACACAGCTTGGGGCACCCCCCGCACCGCCCCATGCAGTGGAAAATCTGCACCTAGCTTTGGACTCCCCCAAAATGTAACTACTAATAGCCCACTGTTGACCAGAAGAAACACTCAGTGAACACATGGGGTATGTTATGTGTATGACATGGTGTACTCTTACAATAAAGCCAGCCAGAGAGAAGAAAATGTTATCAGGAAAATCATGTTCAGGATTGTACTATATTTATCCAAAAAATAATAATAATAATTGGAGTCTAAGTGGCCCAGCTTTGCCTGGGCCTGACTGCAGGGACAGCCCCTGCTGGATTCCCCCCAGAAGAGTGGTTCAGAGGATGAGCCCCACGCCGTGAACAGCGTGCTCTGCCTCCCTGGGCCCCGTCTCCTCTGTAAAATGGGGATCGTGATCCAACCTGCCCTGGCTTGTCAGGATGCAATGAGTTAATGTATGTAAAGTGCTCAGGGCCGTGCTGATCCGAGTCAGGGGCCCAAGTGCTGACCATCAGATGATGACTCTGTTCACGTCACAGCCCTGCCTTGAGTGCCCTCTGGTTTTCCCATTTCATCACGGATGTTCCCATCTGGGAACCACGACCCCCCCTTCCACTACAGCTGCAACCTAGTTCCCATCACCCATGTTCTCCTGAACATTCAAATGCACAAAATGTTCCTCCCTTCGAGGCTGTGCCGACCCCCAGCCTCGCTCAGCTCCCTTCTGACCCAAGCCTACTTAGAAGCACCCCCGGTGCCTAGCAGAGAGCCAGGCCTCCTCCATTCCCTGGGGAAGTCCTTGATGAGTGAGCGAAGGACTAAAGGCACTTGTCAGTGGGAGCCAGGGGCTGCAGGGAGAGGGGGAGGAGGCCAGGTTGGGGGGGAGGCGGAGAGCGGGCCTCTACGCAAAGCTCAGGGGCTGTTTCCAGGCTGGCTGATTGGTCCTGACAGGCGGGTTGGAGGCTGAGCAGCCCCTTGTCCTCTGCACTTTAAAAGGCCAACGCCCCTCCCCGAATCTTTCCTTGGAGACCTGCTAAAATAATACATTTGGACCTGCCAAAGCCAATCGTTTCCGTCTGTCAGGCTCCCTGCAAATAGCACTTCTTAGCGGAGCTCAGCGAAAATGCGATTCCGAACAGCATGGGGGCAATCATACATCAATCGAGGAAAAACATTTTTCCCCTTCCCTTCCACCAGCCCCCATAATTGCATTTTAAAGCCGTTCCTGTGTTTCTGGGAGAGACACCACGGTACCTGTTGCTTTTAACTCAGAGCTGAGAGATGCGGCAAAACGAAGCTAAACACAGCGAGGTTGTTTTGATTTCTCTCCTGACGGCGGAATGCGGGGCTTGCTGCGGGGACTCAGCCGTGAGAAGACGAGCTGATGAAAATGTATTTTTCCCTGTCGTCACTCTTAAATAGATGGGTGTTTTATTCTTCCTTTTTGCCACTTTGCTGTGCGAGACTGAGCTTCATGGCATTCCAGGGCTTGCCGGCACTCCGCCCCTCCCTCCCGCGGCAGAGAGCCTCGGCAGGCCAGAGGAGGGGTGACCTTGGGGTTCAGCATCACCCTGTCCGGGGCCTGTTTTTGAGTCGAGCCCTTCTTGGGGGCGGGATGAATGCGTGGCCCCCTCCCTCTGGCTGGGGGTCAGCTGTTAAGGAGCCAGAGGCGGGAGGGAGACGTGCTTTGTTTGTTGTGGTTTTTTTTTTTTTTAAGATTTTATTTATTTATTTGACAGAGAGGGAGAGATCACAAGCAGGCAGAGAGGCAGGCAGAGAGAGAGGAGGAAGCAGGCTCCCCGCGGAGCAGAGAGCCCGACGCGGGCCTCGATCCCAGGACCCTGAGATCGTGACCCGAGCCGAAGGCGGAGGCTTTCACCCACTGAGCCGCCCAGGCGCCCGGGAGAGGTGGGTTTGAAGACAGAGGTGGACAGATCCACCATTTTCCGTTGGTGGAAGCGAGCTGGCCAGTGAGTATACAGCCAGGGGGTCCTGGGCCTGACTCCTGACTCCACCGCAGGTCTGGGCAAGTCCCTGATTCAAAGTGGTGTTAAGTATGACTCGCCTCCCTGCACTGTGATGGGGAGGTCTGAGCCCCCAGCGCCTCCCCTGGAAGGGCTCAGAGCCCTCCTCCGAATGCCACCTAAGGCTGGGGTGCTTGCTGGGGGCTCAGGGGCCCAGGCCCTCTGCCCCTGGCTTCCTGTGGCTGGGGGGTCTCCTCTAGGGTGCAGATGATGGGGCCTCTGGGAGTTGTCCTGCCTCTCTTCCCTCCCTTGCTGCTTCCAGATCAGCTCCCAAGCCTCTCCCTCCTCTAAGCCCAGCAGCTTCCCCTCCCCTGAAGGGGTTCCTTCCTACCCCCAAAGTCTCATGCGTGGGTTTTTCTCGAAGACACTGCTCTCTCTCCCTTAAAGAAATTCTAAGGCAGCTTCTAAGGCTGTTCCTACTTTGTACGAGAGTGCAATGGATTCGTGAAGGGTTGCCAGGATCGTGCCGCAGGTGCTCTGCTCTGCCTACAGCAGGCCCCTTGGGAAATGCGGCCCCCCTGCCCCTCGGGCTCTGGCACTGCATGGTGGCCTGCCACAGCTAGCTGGAATCACTCGGATCCCTGGTGTGTCTCCAGTTCCCCCTCGCTGTCCCAGCCGGTGCCTAAGCCAGCATGGGGCACCCCACCCCCTGCAGAGGTGGGTAGGCAGGATCCACACTTGAGGTCCACATGGTCTCTTTAAGGCTGAAGCTGAAGACAATTCCTCCTCCTGGGGAGCACTGTTCTGGGAGTCCATCCAACTAAGCCATTTCATACATACACGGGCTTTGGGACCAATGCAACCTCCCGAGTTTCGGTTTCCTTGTCTGGTCAACGTCTAAGCTGAATGTGATCCCGGTGCCCGCCCAACGCAGACGTTCCCTGGTGTCTCCGCGCCCCACACAAGACCACGTGGGCCCTTCTGTCAGTCCCAACGTTGCCCAGGCTGTGTCCCTGAGGACATGGGAGGCCTATTTGCAGATGAGGACAGTTGGAGCCTGAGAAGCCAAGTGGCACCGTTTCCCTCCAACACTGGACGGAAGGCCCGGGCCTTCCCAAATCCCAGGCTGGAGGGGAGCAGTGAGCACCTGTGCGGAGGGCAAGGCCCCTGATGCGAGCTGCTGGCCAGCCCAGGCTCAAGGACAGGCCTAGCACGTTGCCACGGAGATGCCATTACTGTCCCTGTCCATGGCAGGTCTACACAGGCCGGCGGCCCGGTTATAGGGCCTGGAGCCCCTGCACGAGCGGCCTCCCCGTGCAGGGCGGGCCAAGACCCCTGCCCCTGCACACCACGGCCCTAGAGGGCGCTGGGCAGTGGGCGGCATGTTGGGCTGTCCTGGCTGCTGCTTCCGGGGTTCTCCCTTTGCCCCCTGGAAAATGGCGAGCGTGGGCATGCTGCCCACCCTCTGCTGTGCCTTCGCCCCTGTCTAAAAAGTCCCTTGCGGGGTGTGATGAGGGTTAAAGAGGGGGAGTACTTAGAACTGTGCCCACATGTCAGAAGAACTCAGCGAATGTAAGCTGTGGCTTTGTAAGCCTATTTTTCTCCAAGACGAGGGAGGATGAGCGTCCAGGGGCCTAGAGGTCACTCTGTCCCCCCCCAAAAAAATCCTCTCCTGTGCTATTCCCAAACCCCTGAAACGCCCTTCCACTCAGTGCCCCAATGAAACCCTGACCCCAAAGCCAGGCTTGAGGGCATCCCGGAGCCGTCCCCAAGCCCTCAGGCCCACGGTGGTGCCTCCTGCCCCGAACTGTGTGGGCACATCGCGGGAGCCCGGCCTCACTGGCTGGGGTCTCACTCCTGGTCCCGACGGAGCCTCTCATCGGGAGCTGTGAGCTCGGGGGAACAGTGCAGGCCCTCCCGCCATCATCCTGGCTGCGCAGCGGGCCTCAGCCTCCTCCCGGTGCTCGTGACCTCGCCTGACCCAGGGCTACGGAAGCCTCTGGAAACAAGCCAGTGGAGGAAGCACAGAGCCGGGCCCCAAGTGCTACCCCCCCCCCATGAAATGGAGGTGACACAGTAGCTTCTAGTTACAGCCCCCCCCGCCCACGATGGCAGGCCTGGGCTGTCTTATCTCATCTAGCCTCTCAACCTCGGTGTTCCGGTCAGAGAACACAGGCTCGGGAGAGCTGAATGACTTAGCCAAGGTCGCGCGGCAGATTGCAGGGGCAGGTCTTCTAGAAGTCAGGCCTGCCTGACCCACAGTCGGGGACACGAGCTGTCTTGGATGCACCGAGGAAGAAGCCAAGAGGGTCAGAGGCCAGGACTCGGGCCAGAGCGCCTGCCGGCACAGGAAGCAGGCCAGAGGCCTCTGCCACAGCTCCCTAGACTTGCCTGAGGCTCCCGGGAGGGGATTAGGGGGATTTCTTTCCCTAGCAGAGCCAGAGGCTGTGGGACACCCCTGAGGCAGGTGTGGGTCGTCAGAGAGGAGCAGGTGTCCCCAGCGCCCCCTTCTAAAGGCTTCTGGAAAACAAGGTGAAGGGCTCGGCCCCCCTGGGCCCGGTTCTCTTGCCTCTGGTAGAAACTGTCCTGTCCAGCTCCCCTCCCCTCTCCCCTTCCCTGCCCCTTGAGGAGGAAGACCTCAGGGGTATTGTAACTAATTTGAGGCTCATCCCAGACAACTGGGCTGGAGCTGGAGGAAAGAGCCTTCCCCAGGGGCTCTGAGCAAGTTGACTTCGGTGCAGTCCCCCCTCGGGGGAGGCCCGCGGGCTGTGGAAACGATGAAGCTGCTCCCCTGTGACACCGTGGCCACCTTCCACATAGAGCCGGGGACCCCGGAGACCTTCTAGAACAGGTGAACGGGAAGCCCGACAGAGGAGCGGTTTAGACTCACTCCAGTGAGAAGTGGACAGGCCACAGAAGGCGGAGGGAAGGATGACAGGCCGGGAGGGGAGGCCTCAAACCAACACGCCCCGTGCTGGTGTCGGGGACCTTGAGCTTGGGCCCGGGCGGTGGGCAACTGTCCACTTGGCGCGGTTTTTGAGAGGTTTTAGGGACCAGGTTTCAAGGTTTAGGCTATAAATCAAGTGAAGCATGAAGAAGGAACCAGGGAAATCTCCCTCGAGCTGGGGCCCGAAGCTCCGGTTCTCATCCCGGCGGGCCCTCTCTTGCCGAGTGACTCAACATCGCCGCCAAAACTCCCTGTCTCCTTTAGCTGTCACATGCGGAAAATAATCCCACCGCGTCAGCTTCCCCAGGGAGGACAGAAGATCCAGCGCATGCAAACAATCAGACAATTATAGGCCCGCAAAAAGGAGAGGCTGCTGCTCTCTCTCTCTCTCTCTCTCTCTCTCTCACACACACACACACACACAAAC
>PITA01033141.1:0-13120 GCA_004023965.1 Spilogale gracilis | reverse complement strand
AGTAATAAGAGTGGGCAAGGAGTCAAAAAAAATAAATCTAAAAATAAGAACATTGCTAGTGGGTTAAGGGTGATACAAATAATTAACACAAGGTGATGGGATAGAGAGTGATGGGGTGACCACTTAGACCCACATGGTTAAGGATGGCTTCATGGAGGCAGAGGAAGATTTGGAGGAGAAAGACCTCACCCTGTGGAGATCAGAGGGATGTGAATTGCAGGCAAGGGGAATAACTAATGTGAAGGCCCTACCCAAGGAGTAAAAAGGCAAGGAAGAAGGTGTCAGCAGATTACATAGGATTGGTGAACCTTGGGAAGAGGTGTGAATTTCCGTTTTAAAATCTCCTCTCCCAGGGGTGGCCTGGGCTACAGAAATGTGGGAAATGATAACCCAGAAGGAAGACAAAGGCATACATAAACTAGAGCCCATCTGGACCCCAGTTCTAAATTTAATCCAAGCATATGAACTTGAACCCTACTGCACCTTCTGAAAATCTCCATAAATTAATCTTGGTGTTCCAAGTTAATCTTGGTGTTCCAGGCCTATTTCATGTTCTGATTTTACTCAGGCACTGGTTACAGGTGATTTCCTGATCAGAGACACTATACTGAGGGAATTTGGGGGTAGGTTCAGCAGCTGGGTTTTGATACCTGTTCTTCTCTTGACTAGTTAGAAGACCTTGGCCAAGTCTTTGCCTCTTCAGGTATCCATCTTCTAATTGGTATCCCCAAAGTGCCTGCTTAACAGTGTGGGGTTATATGATTCCACAACATTTGGCATAAGCTCATGTAGACATGGTAAAGAAAAGTAAACACGTTTGATCTCTTCACGCACAAGGCCTTATAAATAACTGAGGAAGCCACATGCCAGTGGCTGGATCGTTAAAGATGAACTAGGTAGAACCCACATCAGGTTTAAGGACATCCTGCATAGAATTCATCCAATCCTCACTGTGCAGGGAAAGCCTTGTTTCCCTCTTTCATAGGGCCCTTCAGGTCCCCACCACCACCTCTGCGCCTGGCACGGAGCCATTCTCATTTCCACAGCACAAGACAATTGTGAGATGAAGAGAAAAACGGGTTAGCACATTCTGCTCCTAATTGGCAGCTTCGAGTAAAAGGTGTAATAAAATGCCTGAGCCCCTTAGGAAGTTTCTGAGACTATTACTGATGGTTAGGGGCCCTCTACTGGTGGACTTGACCGCGAACCCGCAAAGGCTGAGATTTATTCTGGAATGCCTGCTGCTTAGGGTGACCTAGAAGGCAGGTGTCTGTCTGCAGGGATTTCCAAATGGAAAACAAGCTTAAACCAGGCCATACCTCATTCAAGAGAAATCCTTTCAAGCCCTTACAAATCCTGGAGGTTGTCTTAGAAACTTTGCAATCTAAGTGAACACAGAGCACTCTGGGTTGAGACTGAAAATACTGATTTTAGAAGCTTTTCAGAGGAAAGGAAAATAGCTATTAAAAATGAAGTTTATTGGCATTAAAGAACACTTACTTTTAAATTATGGACTGCGGGACTGGATAGAAGAAAAGAAGGTTGGCGTTTCCATGATAGAGTGATTAAGGGGAAACCAACCACCTGTTCTGTGATGTTAAACTGAGCGTGGAATGTGGTTTTCAGTGGGGGTAAGGATATAGGATTTTACCAGACCTGGCTTCAAATCCTAGTCCTGCTATTTATCAGAGAAGTGACTTAAGACCTCTGCTTTTCCTTTATATGAGACTCTCTTAAATCTTTCAGCACAACACCTCAGAGCCATTGTGCTCACTCAAGAAGGACACAGAAGAAATGTAAAAAACTACAAAGGGGCTTAGATATTACTTATTCATTCCTTTATTTGTATCTATCCAGGAGCCTCTCATCAGAGCACTGCATTGATTACTAAGGACAGGAATTAGACCCTCAAGGAGCAAAAAGTCCAGGATGAAAGATAAGATGCATAGACACGTAACTGTGATAAGGAAGAAAGGCGTCAGTGATGTGAGAGATACATGCACGATCAATGGGAGTTCTCAAAAAATAAATTAGCTCCAATTCAGAGGAATCAGGAAAGGGCTTACTTTCAGTATTACATCATTTCTGGGATTTCCGAGCTTGCCCAATCCTACCACCCACCCTTGACCACATGGAAAAATAAGATTCAGAGTGTTTTTAATAATTCTGATGGAGAGCTTGGGAAATATTAGTGATAATTATATATATGCATGTTATTGTGATAATTATTTCATGATATATATAAACCAAACCATCGTATTATACACTTTAAATTTATACAGTGACTTGGGACATCTGGGTGGCTCAGTGGGTTAAGCTTCTGCCTTCAGCACAGATCATGATCCCTGGGATCATGTCCTGCATTGGGCTCCTTGCTCAGCAGGAAGCCTGCTTCTCCCTCTGCCTGCCATTCCCTCTGCTTGTGCTCTCTCACAAATGAATAAAGAATCTATTTTTAAAAAATTATACTGTGATCTATGTCAATTATGTCCTAATAAACCTGGGGGGGGGCGGAAAAAACAAAGCAATGAAGACATAAGGCAAGTTTTCCCCTATGAACTCACAGGGGAAAAAATTGTATAAGAAAGGAAATATATTCATAGTACACTACATGACTCTGCAATACATAATGCAGTTTTGTAATAAGGTAAGTTCAAACTAATGAATTAATGAAACACTCTGATTGGTATCTGGGGCAGAAAAAGGGCAAAGTATGTATGTAAATGCATAAGAGATTTGAAGATGCAATTTCAGTCCCCCAAAAAAGTTACTAGAAAATGTCAACCATTATGATATTAAGAAATAAAATGGTACAAATATAATATTTGGTGATACGGAGGTGTAGACTAGAGGAATTAGCTAAAAGTTGAGAGAGAGAGAGAGACAGGAAAGAACCAACAAAATGTCATTCAAAGACTATGAAGAGGGACGCCTGAGTGGCCCAGTCATTAAGTGACTGCCTTTGGCTCAGGTCATGATCCCAGAGCCCCAGGATCAAGCCCCACATCAGGCTTCCTGCTAGGCGGGAAGCCCACTTCTCCCGCTCTCACTCGCCCTGCTTGTGTTCCCTCTCCAGCTGTGTTTCTCTCTGTCAAATAAATAAATAAATCTTAAAAAAAAAAAAAAAAAGATGATGAAGAAAGAGCTACAGCAATGTTGAAGCCCCCAGTTCCACTTATTTCTGAGGAACAACTTCATCCTTGCCTTTCTAGTAATTTGGCTATAGATATGGTTATACATTTTATTTCAGGTGAAAAACCTCCTACAACCTTTATATTTTTTTCACAGCGACATTGATATTTTTTTCCTCTCCCGTAAAGAACAATGACTGCTCTCCTTGTCTAAAATGCCATTTTAGCATCAGTTCCCTGTACAGTTTCAAAGATTCTCAGGAGCCAAATGGGATGGCCCAGGGGGTGAAAGGGAGTCTTTCCTGGGATTAGCAGGTGATCTCATGCTTGAGTCTGGGAGGTATCCTTGAATTATAAGGCAGGTGAAGATGAGCTGAGAAAAGGCTTTGTGTTGTGAGAAGGAGACACAGCAAAGGTAGGGAGAAATGCCATCAGCAGCCCTAGATCAGTGCAAACCACAATCTTGGGTGGCTTCCTAAATCTACTTGAAGATTAAATCTCTGCAAGATTAAATCTCTGCAAGCATTGGGCATAAAGTGGTAGGGATGGCGAGTCATATGCTGTGTGTTCTAAGAGGAAAGGCCTAATTGAGAAAAGGATGGGAAGAGGACACAGATGGAATGAGCCCAGTGTGGAGTGGCTACAGATTCTATTCCTTCGTGAGGCTCAACCATCAAGATAGAGAGGAAGGGAAGAGATGTCAGATTTGCAGAATAGAGCAGTGCTAAATGAAAACCTATTGGAAATTATACTTAGGGATAAAAAGAGAAAAAAGGAGGGAGACATAATTGATGCTGCAAAAGAAATTAAAACCATGCAGAGAATGTAGAGGGAAAGGTCCAGAAGGAAGTGATGAGAGAACAAATGACAGATATGGAAGAGCATGCGTAAAGATCACAGGGAGAAAAGGTCAGCATCCATGACACATAAGGGATTATCAAAGGAAAAATACAAATCAATCTTCAATCCTCTAAGTTAAAAAAGAAATCTGTATACACATTGCCAAGTTCCCATGTAGGCCTAAGCGAACCAGTATAACTATGTTGATTGAATTATAGAGCAATGTGTGTTTGTTTGTTTTTAAAGTAAGCCCCACACTCAGTGTGGAGCCCAACATGGGGCTTGAACTTACAACCCAGAAATCGAGACCTGAGTTGAGATCAAGAGTTGACTGCCTTCTTGATCTCTGAGCCACACCCGGGTGCCCCAATTACAGAATAATTGTTTAAGTTAAAAGAATCAGGGGCGCCTGGGTGGCTCAGTTGGTTAAGCGACTGCCTTCGGCTCAGGTCATGATCCCGGAGACCCAGGATCGAGTCCCACATCGGGCTCCCTGCTCGGCGGGAAGCCTGCTTCTCCCTCTCTCACTCCCCCTGCTTGTGTTCCCTCTCTGGCTGTATTTCTCTCTGTCAAGTAAATAAAATCTTTAAAAAAAAAAAAAAAAGAATCAATGCACCTTAAAAGCACTTCAGCAAAAGAAAAGGTTATACATGAAAGGGGAAAAAAAAGACAAAATGGGCTGACCTCTCAGTTCCTGCAGCATTAATGGCATAATTTATTAATTTATTAATAACTGATTATTAAATTATTATATAAATTGTCATAATTAATTATGAATGATTATTTATTGATTACTATAATAAATTACAGAGAAACTCCTGCAGATATTGAGCAAAAACTATGGAGATACAAGTTGTCATTTATAAATGGAAGCAATAAAAATATTTTTATTAAACGAGAGCTTGAAAAAGATCCGTAGACTACAATTCTTTGGCGATTATATCCAACTAACTGAAGGATACTAAAACATCACAATCTCAACAATGGGAGCCTCGTCTCAACAAATGTGATGGGGTTCAGCACAAAAACTGGGGAAACATAGCTCATATTTACCTAGTTCTCTCCAAGGATAAATGTAAATCTTGTAAAAATGAATCTAAAATCAAAACATCTGTTCCTTTAAGCTTGATGTAAAATTCATGATTTCATGGAAAAAAATCCGAGCTTAAAGCATCAACTAATATTCATAAAGACTGAGAAATATTAAGGAGAAGGGAGGGTGGGAGACTGTACTCAAAAGATTACTTCCTTCTTGACTCCGAGAGTTAGTTCATGTCAAGGAAAAGAGAGCTTTTGAAATATTAAAAGATAAACATCCAAGAAAGTAAAAGCAAAGAAAACGTGTAGAGCAAACAGGAGTAGCAAATGCAAGAACAAAAAACAATATTGAGAAAGTACAAAACTATATGTCAGTACATGAAATGTACTTTGTGCTAATAAATGGGGATGTTCAGTACCTCTCTTAAACAGCAAACTCCCAAGTTGTTTTCCCCAACTCTAGCCAATTAATGTCTATGAGAGAACGCACAGAACAGAGGTGGACAGAATTTGCAGAGTATGGTGCTGGGCAAAGATGATCTGGCCATGTTCAAACAGAAGGAGAGAGAGTACAGGCCTAAACATCAGGTATCAATGGTCAGACAGAAACAAAGGAGGGAGCAAAAGTTCACTTCTTTTGATGAATGGTATGAACATTTATGAGAGTAATTTAACAGCAAGCCAAATTTAATAACACCTCTTAAAAAATGGGTTAATAACACCTCTCAAAAGATGTTAACATAGTTCTCTCTTCACAACAGATCAAACAAGCAGAAATTAAGTGCATAAAGAGAAATAATAATATTCATTCAATAAGATACCACTGAACAGCTCCTGGCTGGGTCAATCAGAAAAGCAAGTATGCTATGCCACTCTTGATCTCTGGGTTGTGAGTTTGAGCCTCATGTTAGGTGTAGAGATTATTTAAATAAATAAATAAATAAGATACCACTGATGCCTATCACAACTAAAACTTAATATCCAGCTTTTGTAGAATATAGTTGTTGTTGTTGTTGTTGTTGTTGTTGTTGTTGTTTAATTTAACATTTTAGGTCACAAAGACATCTTAAATGTTAAAAAAAAAAAGATAGACTTCTCTCTTATCTCCTTTTCTGACCAGAATAAAATAAAACTAAAAATGAGTGCTCCAAGTATTAAGCTATAGAAATAGAAATTTGTAAAGTATTCTTCCTAATAAGTTATGGATAAAAGTAATCTATACCACAATTACAAACTATAAATATAAAGGGACTACTACATACTACCACTCTGAGAATTTTTTTAATTCCATATTTAAAAATATATCAATTCTGATGTGTGTGTCTTCTGTAGAAAAAAAATTGGTAGGAAGTATTTCAGTGTGTTAGCAGTGAGTAGCTTAGGCATTATTTTGTTTGTATATGCAAATTTACTCGTATGCATTAATTGCTACTTGGTGGACACCAAGTACATTTTTGAAGTTGAAAAACTATTGTGGGGGGAATTGCTAGTTCTCATATTATGGTTAGGGTAGAAGATAGAAGTTATCTTCAGAGAAGACACACCCCTCTAACAGTAGAGATTGAGAACAAATATAGAACCAATTCTCCTAGGGTCAGTGAACTCATCTAAATACAAATGCTTCATAATAGGTAATGTTAAATTGTTCTGTTAAATGAAGTAAACTATTTATATCTCTTTTAGGGACAAGCTTAACCTAGGACTGGAGAATTCTTTTTCTTTAAATTGGATTTAAGCTGCTCTGTACCTAAAATGTGTTGTGTGTTCTTGAGAGATAAATGTGTGATCTTATCCTGACTTTTGCTGGAAAGCCAGACTGTGGCTGAAAGATAGGCTTCTTTGCTAAAGCAAGCTGTCTCACCCTCTGCACTACGGATAATCAGGATGAGATAATTCTTAATTGGGAGCATGGGGTAGTAATATCCTTTGCACTATGGATGTTTGGTAGCACTGTTGGCCTCTACCCACTAGATTCCAGTAGTATCCTCCCTCCCCCACTCACTTGTGTCAACCAAAGATGTATTAAGACATTTCCAGAGTCCACCTGGAGGGCAAAAATCACCTCTGGTTGTTGAAGCCTCGCTAACAGTCTCAGCCTGAGGTTATGCCCTGAAGAGCCATGCGTGGCTGGTCCCTTTCCAAATGCTGAGGGAGTGATAGGAGTCAGGCTTACTAGCGGAGGAAAGTGGTTCCCATCAAAGCTGCAGTCACATTAGTGTCAGGAGTTGTAACTACATGGAAGCATGAGAAGGAAGATGGGACTGTCACAGCTGTCAAATACTGGCCACAAGTACATGAAGCTGCTGAGGGATGGGTTTGTGGAGCCACAGAGGGACACTGGACCAGGCTCTAAGCAACTAAGTCCACACATTTTATTCCTCAGCACTATGTGCTTGTGACTCTTACATTCTCTCCATCTAGATAGAACTTCTCCCAAATTCTGATGGGTCACGATTTCTTGGAAAACTTATAAGAACAGCATGAATTTGCAGCCCTGCTGTTGTACTTAATCTCCATGCCTTAACTGATCCTATCTTTCCTTTCCCTATCTCCTATTTATAAAGGGAATGAGACACAACCAGGGGGTCACTTCCTTGATTGTCTTATTAACAATAATTTTACCTCCTCATAATGATCAGGTCACAGCTCCTACAGATGTACAATGTAACTACTTCCTTTGGTGGCTGGTCTATGAGTACGAGAAACCCAAAGTGATCAGACGGTACCTGTAGCTTTATGCCTAGTGAGACTCTTTACTTTGTCCTTTGATGGAAGCACAAGCTTCCTAGGAGTCAGGACCTTGAGACTTGCAGACTCAAGAGCAGAAAGCACAAATTCTTCAACAGGGTCACTGGGAGTGATTAGTTATAGGAGATGCAGTGACTTCTATTGCATAGTACCTGGACTGATGCATTCTATTGAAGATCTAGCTCTGGAGGAAGTGCCACATCCTTAGACAGTGTCATCTCAAAGCCTCAGTCATACTTTGAAGAAGCCATTCATTCTACTGTTCAATCAGGCTAGCAGCTTCTGGGTGATGCAGTATGTGGTAAGACCCATAGATCCCATGATCATGTGCCCACTACCAGTCTTCCTTTGTCAGCCCCTGGACTGAGGAGATGCTATACAAGATTGCAGATATCAAGATCAAGCCCTTTGTTAGCTTTTGGAGTAATGGTGCTGGCTGCAGAGAGGAAAGGCAAGCTATTATTGAGAATATATGTCAGTCCTGGTTAAGATGAATTGTTCTATTCAGAGTAGCAGGGACCCAGTGTAACTGAAAAGCCATTAGGAGCTAGCTGGTCTTATCCATGGGATAGTGCCATAGAGGTACTCAGCTTTGGTCTCCTCTTACTGGCAGTCGGATACTTAGTTGTAAAAGTCCAACTTGGCAAAAATGGAGCCATTGTTGGGGAGCCTATGCCTTGTCTCCATTTCTACTATCATGGCATCCTTGTTCATAAGCTCATTGTCTAAATAATGGAGTGACCAAGGACAGTGGTTGGTTGTCATGAACTGGCTAAGGCAACATACCAGTTGGGTATTTTGTGCCTGTTCTTCAGTGGATGTTCTGTGGTGGGAATGAAATGCAATAAAAAATCATCACAATTGGTTCTCACTCATACATATCTATCCATATGCTTCTTTTCCAGATCTCTTTGTCTCTTTTCTGGTTTTGCTTCTTCTAGGCCATTGTCCAACTAACTAATCCATTTGCCATTGACCATGAGTCCACATTCTAACTTCAGATCAATGACTTCTTAACACAAAGTGGATGGTCATGAGTACCATCTGAAGCTCTGTCCAATGGGAGGATTTCTTTTTGATTCTGTTTTTGGGGGGCCACTGCTAAGTGGGACTATTATACAGAATTGCATTTTCAGTTCGCACACACCTACTGAACTGACCCCACTTGTATATTAAGCAGGACTTTTTCTCCTCTCTAAGCTGGACATTGGGAATGATCCATGAGGCCAAAGGTATGAGCAGAGGTAGAAGTACTGGTATAACAGTGAAAAGGGACATGGAGGTCTAGTGTCTGAGCCCCCGTGCTCTCTGGACCTGTTCCAGCTCAATCCAGAATACATTACTTCTATCTTGCAGTGGCATCCTCAGTCTCATGACTTGGTGGGTCTGATGGTACCTCATTCATTATATGCAGTTCTGGCTCCATGACCACTTGATGTCCCATGGTTGATTTTCTATCTCTATCAGGGAACATTAGCAGATCCACTTGTGTGTGTTTTAAATGGTGCATACTTTTCTGTTGCAGATGGCATAGCATTATTCAGGTACCTGGAATTTATAGGAACCCTATTAGAATAGTATTGGGGATTGTTAGAGATTTCACAAAGCATCCCAAGTGGCAGGGCTACTCATGCTGTAGCTTGAATCTGTTTCAGAGGTCTTTTGGCTCTGGGTCCCCTAAAACTATCAACCTTTACCATTATCAAATAATGAGTCAGAGCAGCATTCTCCAGTGTACAATCTGCTGCCTAAAACCTGAAGAGGCCCACTAAATCTTATGTTCCTTTCTTAGGAGTAAGAAGTGGATGGTGAAATAAGATGCTCTTGATTTTGGAAGGAATGACTCATTTATCCCAGAACATAGCACCTCTAAATATTTAACTGATGTATAATGCCTCTAAATCTTTGTAGGGTTTATCTCCCTCCTTCTAGAGTGCATGTGTCTTACCACGTCTTGCTTGTCAAGTCCAGCTTATGTGATGTCAGCAATATGGGCTAATATGGTGTTCTACAGAATGTCCAGATGGCTGAGATCCTTTCAACAGTATAGTGACAGAGAGAAAGAGAATTAACATATCTCTGGGGCAAGACCATGAATGTATACCGCTATTCATCCCATATGAATGCAAATTGCTTCTGTCCTATTTGATGGGTATTGAAAAGAATGCATTTGCCAGATCAATAGCTTCATGCTACTTACCAGAGTCTCTAATAAAGATACCACTTCCAGCACAGCAGCTGCAATTGGCTGTACTATGTGGTTAAGTTTGCAATAGAACACTGTTATTATCCATGATCCAACTGGTTTTTGCAAGACCACCACCCCTGTATCCTTGAAATCTTTGAGGGTGACAAAAATCTGCCATTCCCCCAAAGATATGGTAATTGTTTTACATTTACTGTCTTGGCTAGGGCAGGGGTAGTTTCAGGAGTTTTTATTTGGATTTTTACTACAATAGCTCTTTATAATGTATAATTTGAGTTTATTGATCAAGAAACCAGCACAAGGGTTTTGCCAACATCTTAATTATCAATTTCCACTATATATTCAAGAGCTGGGAAAATGCCCACTGGGTGTATCTGGATCCAGTGGGCACTGTGAGATGGACCTAGAACAGTATTCTACATACTACATGACCTTATTCTGTTGGGGCCAGCATGATGCTTTGGGTCCCTGGGTGGAAGTGTCAATTGGAATCTTGTTTCCCACAACACGCAAATGGTATGAGTGTTCCCTCTTCCCTAATGTGCCATGTCTCCTTTGGGAAAGAACTGGAGAATCAATGCCATATATGTCTACCATGACGTTGGACAGTATTTGCTTGTGTGGATCTGACCTCTTCTTTAGTTCTGGTTTTGGGGACTGAGAACTGGCTCAGTTCTGGAAACTGGGAAAGAGGATTTTCCTTTAGGATAATTAACATAGGTCTTCTGTTCCTCCATGCCTGATGTATTTTGGATGCATTTATGATACAATACCTGAATCTTGCCCATCTCTCTTGCCCCTAGGAATACTGTGATCTGTGAACTATCTTCTAGGTTGACATTCTTATCTTGCTAACTTTTTGATGATCATGTCCACAGTGCTTCTCACAATTGGTATTGTGAGTTTCCACTAGTCTGGGATCTAATCTCCTCTACTTCTAGTAGGGAGCCCAGGTCTGATTTAGCATCTCCTGCTCTTATTCCTAGCTCCAGAGGACAGCCACCCCTGAGCTCCTCAGCAATCCCAGTGCCTTCATGCTAGTGGATTCCTCATAACCTCAATAAATGGCATGGCCTCCGGGTCCTCCTGAGCAGCACAGCCAGGGTCAGCCAGTGCATTTTCTGGTCTCATACAGTAGAGACATTCTCACACTCCCACTTCTTTGAGTCTTTGATCCTTTCCTCTACAGTCTACTGTTTATTTTAACATAGACTGTTTTATTTAATGTAGGTCATTCCTATTCTCTTGCCTAATGTTTAAGCTAAAGAAAATTGACTTCATAGTCTCTGGAACAACTTATCCAGTATCTAAGTGAAAGAGAGGTTGCTGTTGAGTCTCATGCCATTATGTCAAAAGCCATGGAAAGAGTGGGTGTGGATGTGGTGTAGGAAAATAATTGGGCAGGAATTCAGGGAGTCTGGGGTCTAGAGTCCAACTTAGCAACATCGAGGCCATATGTTACACTGAATATATTGGGGTGGTAGGGGGAGAAACGTGAAGTCAGAAATCCCTGAGATAGAATCAGAGCCCTGTGCCGTTTTGCAGGTGCTTGATTTTGGGAAAGCATTGAAATTTTCTGTGCTTCAACTTTCTCATCTTGAATATGAAGATGAAATCATTCTCAATCTTGACTACATATTAGACTCACCAAGGTTTGGGGTTTTGTTTTGTTTGTTTGTTTTGGGGAAATGTCTATACTATGCTTGACCAATTGAATTAGAATTTCTTGGATGAAGCCCGAGCATCATCATTTTTTTAATCCCTAGCCCCACCCCTGTTATTCTGTATAAGAGATCCAGATGTGCAGGAATGCTTGAAAACCACTGGCTAGATAATCTGTAAGTGCTGACATTGAAGCACTCCAAAGTGGCAGATGATCAAACGTACTTATCTGGGGCTTTGAAAGGTGTACTGTGGGCTCCATCTCAAAATAGGGACAAGAAAAGTCTACTCTCTGAATCTGTCTTATGTCATCAATGAAATGGTTGTCGTCTTGAGTCTATAGCGGAGTGAAAGAAAGAAGTCCTTGCAGTTGGCTGGCTGGAGGACAGGACTACTTTGTCCTGAGCTGAAGGCTGGTGGGACTGGTAACCTTTTCTTACCATCTTAGCCATGTGGTACTTTATAGAAAGTTGTCCTGTTAACATTGAAACTAAAGATCTCAGCCAAACTCACATTTCAGAATGAGGGCCAATGACTTTAAAATCATCCTCAAGGGTTGTGGTTCTTGTGAAATCTCCACAGTGGTTCCATAGTTCCAATATTTTTGTTTGACCAATTGGATTGTGTAAACATCTTGGTCTTGCACCCAGGGAGCCATCCTGTATGGCCTTGGCTTAACCTCTGAACTAAAAGTCACTTAATAAAGAGCCAGAAGGCAGGCAAAGTCCTTTAGGAAGAGAAAGCATAAGCAGAACAGAAAGTTAAAAATAGCCCAATTTTGTTATTATTTAACACTTTGCATTTGCATGCATCAGATTGAAAGTTTAAGATCCATTAGTGGCCAAGAAAACCAACAATATTTCTTTAATATTTTAGACCCTGAAACCACTTAGCAGTAAGGAAAAGGCCTCCTGTTATGAAATGTGTTGACTCATGAAGGAAAAGGCCAAATTTCCAGCATTAGGCCAGCCACTTATTTGCTGTTAACAGAGACACAAGTCAAAACCACCAGGCTAGAACACAGTTCTGAAGCTTACAGTAGCAATGACTCCTCCTTTTTTCCTTTCTTGATCTTACTTTCAGTCTGGCTGAAGATTGTTCCCTTAATGATTTCTGGATCTCACTTCTGGGTCCCAGATTGCTGCTGCTTTTTGGGAGTCAGAAGAGGAGACATTTTCACCCCCTGGCTGCCCTGGGCTGTCTCAGAGACAGTCCCTCCTAGTTCCAACACCAGCCCTACTGCCTCCTGCTAAACAGAAAGAACAGGCCCAAATGAAGTCACTCTTGTTAAGTCCCATCAAGACTTATTACCTAACCTAACTGCAGTTTCAGCCTCTTGCAGGAGTGGAATTTAAACCAATCAGTTTGGAATTTTCTGGTCAGTGCTAGTGAGCTGATCTGCATGATAGGACCTCTTATCTTCCCCTGGAGGGATGGTGACCTTGTCTGAAATAATCCTTTCTTTTCTTTTGCTTATAACTTCTTTGTTCCACCT
>PITA01033140.1:0-13116 GCA_004023965.1 Spilogale gracilis | reverse complement strand
ATTTCTTTCATGAGTGTTCTGTAGTTCCTCGAGTACAGATCCTTGACTTCTTTGGTTAGGTTTATTCCTAAGTATCTTATAGTTTTTGGTGCTATAGTAAACGGAATCGATTCTCTGATTTCCCTTTCTATTTTTTCATTGTTAGTGTATAAGAATGCAACTGATTTCTGTGCATTGATTTTGTATCCTGCCACATTACCGAATTGTTGTATGAGTTCTAGTAGTTTGGGGGTAGAGAATCACTATATACTCTTGAAGCATAGAGGTGTGTACTTTAGCAGGGCTGAGGGGAAGGGCAGATAGGCATGGTGTATCAGGGAAATCTTTGAGAAGGTAATTCATCCTCAAAGAAGAATAGAAATTGGCTAGGCACAAACATGATGTTTGTGTGAAGAAGTGGGGGAGGAGGTGTAGGGATTGGAAATTGTACCTGCATAAAGGCAGAAAGAGGGATGGATTAATAGAACCAGAAAACAAAACACTAAGAAAATCATAACAAGATACAAAGCTGGAGAAATAGTAACCTTATCACAGAAGGTCTTATATATGAACAACGGGACATATTTACCATAAAAAGGTTGGGGATGATTGAAAGATTTGTAAAAGGGTCACACAGAATTATTCAGATAGCCCTAGATAAAATGTGAAGAAGGCTTAGTTTATCTGTGAAACATATCGCTCCTCCTCAAGCATTTATCCTGAGACTCATTCTTGCTATTAGCAGATTTAATCAATCCTTGGCATAAGCTGAGAATTAAGACTTGGCTAATTAAGGCTTAACATACGACCTATCTCATTTTAAAAGAAAATTCTTTTTTTTTTTTTTTAAAGATTTTATTTATTTATTTATTTATTTGACAGAGAGAAACACAGCGAGAGATGGAACACAAGCAGAGGGACTGAGAGAAGGAGAAGCAGGCCTCCTGCTGAGCAGGAAACCCGATGTGGGGCTCGATCCGGAGTCTCCAGGATCATGACCTGAGCCGAAAGCAGTCGCTTAACCAACTGAGCCACCCAGGCACCCCAAAAGAAAATTCTTAAAGACTGAAAAATCATTAGTGCAATGACAAGCCACCCAAACCCTCATATATTTAGATCAGAATGGACAATGCCCCCCCCCCTTTTTTTCTATTTGGAAGGTGAATTTGAATGGAGTTGTAGAGAGAAGTTAATGGGATGGTGAGAACTGTGTGTCTTGCTACTTTCTTCCTTTGCCCCTTTGTTCATTCTGAAAGCATCTTTGAGCATTAGGTATGTCATACTGGCTTGCCCCCAATTATGCTTCAGTTGAGTGGTCTGGCTAGACTAAATGACCTTGGAACTTACAGAGAATATCTCTTTCTATCCCAACATCATAACCTAAAAGATAAATCAATGAAGACTTGGAATACCGCTATTAAGACAGTAGAGACTAGTGGCTAAAAATTAATACTAAAAAATGGAGGATAATTAGACAAAATAATATGCACATAACCAGTTAACTTCTTCTAAATTAAATATATATGCACACACACATACATACATTGATAGTGTGGTGAATATCTTTTTTTTTTTTTAATTTTTAAAATTTCGCCTCTCTGGCCTGCCTTCCCCCTTTTCTTAATAGTAATCCATAGCTTTTCCTGGAAAGAAAGGAGTATTATTTATTTCATGGCTCAGAGTCTTGGAATTATCCATCAAGGTCCCCTGGCCAAGAGTGGGTACATGAACCAGTCAACGTTTTTGATTGTAAGTAACAGGCTGATACTGCCTATTTGTCTTAGTTTTCTATTTCTATGTACCATGTTACAAAAAAAAAAAGACTTAAAACAACACAAATTTTTAAATCATAATTTCTTTGTTTAGGAGTCTGACACATTTTAACTGGGTCCTCTGCTCAAGGTTTTTTAAGGCTATAATCAAGATATGGCCAGCTACATCCTCCACTAAGGCTTGAGGTCCTTTTTCAGGGTCTCTGGTTGTTGACAGCTTTCAATTCCTTGCAGTTGTGGATCTAAGGTCCCCATTTTCTTTCTGGCTATTAGCCAGAGACTGCTGTCAGCTTCTAGAGGCTACTCTCAGATCCTTGCCACGTGGCCCCCTCCATAGGCATCTTACATGATGTTCAAGCCAGTAGGAGAATCTCTCTCCTGGAAAGGCCCAATCTCTTTTAAGAGTTTTCTCTATTAATTCACGCCCACTCAGGATAATTCTTAAGAAAATTTTTTTAACATTTGAAATTTAAAATTGAAAGGTGTAAATTGTGCTAAAATATATATAACCTAGCTTTTACTATTTTAAGTGTAAGGTGGCATTAAATACATTCACACTGCATGCAGTGATCACAACCATCTATCCTCTAGAAGCGTTTTCATCTTGAAAAACTGAAACTCTCTACCCACTAAAGAATAACTTCATTTTCCCACCCCTCAGCCTCTGGAAATCATCATTCTGCTCACACTCTTTATGAATTTGACTACTTTAAGTACCTCATATGAGAGCATGAATACAATATTTGTCCTTTTGTGACTGGCTCATTTCACGTAGCACCATGTTCTTAAAGTTTATCTATGTTGTAAAATGTATCTAATTTTTTTCTTTTTAAGGCTGAATAATATTTGAATGGAGTTGTAGAGAGAAGTTAATGTGTGTGTGTGTGTGTGTGCGTATACCTGTATGTCATATTTTGTTTATTTACCTGTCAATAGACACTTGGGATATGTCAACGTCTTTACTGCTATGAATAATGTTACTATAAACATAAGTGTACAAATATCTATTCATGCCTTTGTTTTAAATTCTTTGAGTGTATACTCAGAAGTGGAATTGTTGGGTCATACAATAATTCTATATTTAATTTTTTGAAGAACAATAATATTGTTCTACGTAGTATCTCTACCATTTTCCATTTCCACCAGCAAGAAAATCTGCTTTTGATCTAACTAAAAATTGACTTGTTTGGGATATTGTTTACATCCTTCACTTTTGTTATATAACCTAATCACAAGAGTGAAATCCATCATCACAGTTTCTCCTGACACTCAAGATGAATGGGTTATACATGGTGTGTACACCAGAGACAAGAATCCTGGTGCCATCTTAGAAGTCTCCCCATCATACTTCCATAAGCAGAAAAGATATTTATAGAGAATATGTCGAATGGTTCCAGAATTAATGGGAAGCCTGGAGAATGAACCCCCAAAACGAGCAGGGACAAATTTAAGGCAGGTTATAACAAGCATAGTTCAAGATTTTACTATATGAAAACTCTAACAGAATGGGATTGTTGGTACCCGCACCACCAGACAGCAGGTATTATAACAATTGTGGTAATCAGCTTCCAAGAGGGACCCCAGTGCTCCCCACCTCATTGTATTCACACTCTGTAGTTCTTCCACAGTGTCCCTGTTTGTTCTGTGTGACCAATATCATATAGCAGAAGTGATGATCTGTCACTTCTAAGATTAGGTGATAGAAGACACTGTGGCTTCAGTTCCAGTTGCTCTTTCACTCTTTAGGGTCACTCACCCTGTGGGACTCAGGTTGCCATGTGTGAAGACACTGAGACAACTTTATGGAGAGGCCCACATAGTGAGGAACTGAAGCCTCCAGCCAGGTGACTGAGCCTTCTTGAAAGCAGACCTTTTAGCCTAATCAAACCTCCAGTGTTCTTCCCAGCAAGCTAAGAATGTTTTTCTTTACATCTTTAGAGGATTTTAAGCAAATAAAGATGAATATGGGAAAGAGATTATATGTACATGTAATATCTAAACTATCATCTAGCCTTTCACAGATAATGTTTCCTTACCCTTCTACCACTACTGCTGAGAAATATCATGAACTTTTCCTTCAGCTTTCCAAAATTTTCTTTGTATTCAAAGCCCTTTACATGAATGTCCCATTGGTTGGCCTAGTTCCAGTGGCCAAGACTTAACTGCCAAAGAATCAGAAAAGAGAATGTCTGGCTGCATGTAACTTCTGTAGTGGGTGGCATGGTCTTTTCTCCCAACAAGACTCACATGATGAGAATTGTCCCCAGTCAAAAAGTGTTCAGATGGCAGGTAACAAATAACAAACAGAAAAATGACATAGCTCCATCTAAACCAATCAGATTAGCTCTCCTTATCATTTAGCAGACCAAATTTGATGATGGTACCCTAAAGAGACTATCTTGTATTCTTATCATCACTTACCTTGGGTTTTTTTAGCTTTTCCTTTTCTTTCAATTTTAGGAAATACCCATATCCTCCCAATTAATTAATCAAGTAACTTTTCTTGAAGCTAGAATAAATTTCTGTGCTGGCAACAATGAACCCTACTTGGTAACAATATTACTGATAGTAAATGACAAAGATCATCAGAAAAAAATTTCAAATGTATTAATATTTTATTTCTCCAAGACACTTTATTACACAAAGTGAGAACTTTTCCCCAGATGAAATATCTCCTAACTACTTCACTTTTCACTAGCAAATGACATCAGGATATGTTTCTGAACACTATCATAATAATAAGAATGAGCAGAAAATTATATGTTTAAAAAATAAGATTTAAAACTATACAGAGTAAATGTTTAATAATTTCTGTGTACAGTTAGATCTATAACCATCTATTCTAGAACTTGTGTGTCAGAACCCTACTCCCTGTATTTTGCTAGCTATCCCATAAACTCAGATTGTATCATTCATTTATTCAGTTCATTCATCAAATATTTATGAGGAACTGCCATGTACCAAATCCATGTACCAAATATAGCGCTAAACTTACAGCAATGCACACACGTTTTCCGTATGATTAACAACTTATAGTGGGCAATAATGCAATTCCGTGATCAAACATAGTACCATGAACAGAAGAGCCTCCATTATGTGCCCTTGCATTATCTGTGCTATGTTTTTGCCAAAAATTAATAGCTTGAGTCAAACTCGGTTTTTTAGACCAAATATTATGAGGGGACTAGAAGAACATATCAGAAACAAAGATTTAATAAGAAAAATCCAAAAGTAAGATAGGCCACAAGACAATTGACCTGGTCTCTTAAAAAAGTTAATGTTGCAAAAAATATAAAACAGAGACTGTTTTAGATTGAAAGAAATTGAAAAGCTTAACAACCAAACTAAACATGTAAATTTTAATTAGGTTCTGGTTTGGAAAAAAATAGTTATAATAGACTATTGAAAAAATTGAACATAAATTGTGTTTTAGATGGATGTTAAGGAATTTCTTTTTGTTATCTGTGTTCTAAGATATGGTAATAATGTTGTGATTTTGTCCTTAACTTAAGGAGATGCATGTATGTATAAAGTGACAGCTTCCTTTCAAAGGGTTCAGCAAAATAAAAAATAAATACAAGCACACATACATAAGTAGATAAAGCAGTATGACAAGATATCAATAAAATCCAAATCTACCACACAGTTACCCCATTCCCCTACCCCCTCCCTTCTGCAACCCTCAATTGTTACCCAGAGTCCAAAATCTCTCATGATTTGTCTCCCTTTCTGATTTCTTCCCATTTAGTTTTCTCTCTCTTCCCCTACGGTCCTCTGTGCTGTTCCTTATATTCCACATATTAGTGAAACCATATGATAATTGTCTTTTTCTTCTTGACTTATTTCACTTAGCATAATGCCCTCCAGTTCCATTCATGTCAATGCAAATTGGTGATTGGTAGGTGATGGAGGTAGATTAAGGAGGGTATGTGATCTGATGAGCACCAAGTGTTACACCCAACTAATGAATCATTGAACACTACATCCAAAACTAATGATGTACTACATATTGGCTAATTGAACTTAATAAAAAAATAATAAAGATGTATATAAAAAACAAAAAAGTAAAATCTGAATCTAGCTAGTGTGGGTATTCAAATGTTTATTGTATTATTCTTTCAGCTTTCCTGTTTGAAATTTTTCATAATAAAATGTTGAGAGAGAAACAAAACCTATTGGGGGAAAGCTATCCTGTGTTTCTCCAAGAAGACCAATACCATTGCCCCACAGGCATTTGGAAAGGCTGGGGATATTTTGGTTATCAAAACAAATGGTGAGCACTAGTGTGATGTAGTGGGAAAAGAGGCGGCAGCAATGCTAAATAATTTACAAAATGAGGGAATTCACATAATATTGAATTACATTACCCTTCTCAAAATGCAAAAACCTCCCCTACTGAGAAATACTAAAATATACAAACAACTCTTCCAGAAAAATTCCTCATCCTCCTCCGATATACAATTTTAGTGTTTCTTCTTTAATCCACAAAAAAATAATTCTGATAGATAATCTTTATTCGTGGTTTCTACTTTGTCATTTTTTAAATTCATTCCTTAATTCATTCTAGTTTGGTTTCATAACCACCATTCCTTAAAAACTGTTCTTATCAAGATACTATTGATGTTATCACTAAATCCAATGGACACTATTCAATATTTAACCATGATGAATATACTTTCTCCCCCTTGAAAATTTCCCTTCATCTTCTATGACACCATTTTCTTCGAGTTTTATTCCTAATTCTTAAACTGCTATTTTTTTTTGAAGATTTTTATTTTTAAGTGATCTCTACACCTAATGTGGGGCTCCAATTTACAACCCTGAGATCAGGAGTTGCATGCTCTACTGAATGAGTCAACTAGGTCCTCTCAAACTGCTACTTTTAAGACTCCTCTCATATATTCCCTTTTCTCTGTCCCACACCTTATTTCATAGGAATTCATCTATAATTCTCTTTTCTTTTCCCTTTACAAAGTTCTTTTCAGATCCCCACCTCAAGGCCAGACATCACATCTAAGTCGCCTACCTATTTATAAACTTGCCTACTGACATGAAATATCCAAGCCTTACAAACAAGAAATGGAACTTAGGTTCCCACATATACTTGTTTCTTCCCTTAGAGTCTTTATTGTAGATAATGACTGGCATTTATTCAGTGCTTTGTGAACCCACTGTAAAGATACCTATCCTAGGTGGCCAGGGAGGGGAGGAGTAGGCAGAGGGATGGCTTCTGGGAGGAGATGACACTTACGCAGGATAATTAATCAAAGAAGAATCAGATGAGGTATTTGGGAGGGATGCAGTTTGAGTTGGGGAAGATGATTTATCAGAGGGACAGAGGCAGAAACACAAGGCAAGTAAAATTACACTTCTCCTGTAAGTGATGGTAACTTGCAATTGATGAAGCACATGTGCTTTTTTTTAGTAGGAAGAACTGGCCAAGAGATAAGGTTGGAAAGGTAGGCAGAAATAGATAATGAAGAGCCCTTTAGGCCGCGCTAGAAGTTTGGATTTTATCCTATTAAGTAAGAGTTGATGAATAGAGTGCCCACAGACTACAGAAGTAGTTTGTTTGACTCATGTTGTGTTTAAAAATTATTGAATTAGTTGTTACATTTAAAAATTTAGATATTTCACATGCAAATCTGTACTTCTAACTTCTCCTGAAGAATTGGGAATTCTGGTAACATTTTTGCAAATTCGACAGATTGCTGTCACCACTCTGCAATCATTCCCAACTGATCTGCTTTATTCAATTGTCACGTAGACCACCTGCATAGACCCTATGCCCATTGGTAATTGCTCCTTTTGTTTCAGATGATGGGAGCCATTGAAGAACTGTTAGCAGGAGAGTAGTATCATCAGATATTTGGTCAGAAATACCCAAAGTCTGGAAAAAAAAAAGTTGGACTCTGGGGAATAGAAGAGGGTTCTGTAAAGAAATGAATTTGTAGATTCTAGAGCAAGATTCTAGTGGGATGTGGGTCAGGACACACACCATTTATCCTCCTAAACCACTGGATAGCTCAGAGGAGGAAAGGCTTTTGAACCAGAGAGACAGTTGGAGAAAACCTCAGCAAGGGCAGTGATAGTACAGATGGAGAGGAGGGGCTGGAAATGAATAAAGCTTAATGATTGGCTGTATATGGGGTGTCAAAATGGAAGGAATGTAGGATAGTTTCCAAAAGGATGATGAATGACAAGGGTCTAATTTTGCTAAAAATCCTCATTGATCACACTACCAACTAATAGGTAAGTTCTTCTGCATTAATTGAATAGATTGGCTTTTCACAGTGATCAGTACACTAGATATATTTTCACATCTCCCCAGTACCTATACATAAATAAATTATACGTTGTTCCTGAGTAAATTTAGGAAAGACAATTAGACATAAAAGGAATGCAATGTATTGCACATTTGAAATTTGCTAAGAGCATAAATCTTAAAAGTTCTCATCACAGAAAAAAAAATTTGTAACTTTGAATGGTGACAGATGGCAACTAGACTTACTGTGATCACTTTGCAGTATGTACAAGATGAAATCCTCATGTTGTACTCCTGAAACTAATATAATGTTATATGTCAATTATACATCAATTTAAAAAAAAAACAACATGAATGGAAGTTTTGAGAAGAGGTTGGTGATTACTAGGCACAACTAAACGTTCTCAGAAAATGAGCCATGCTAAACTAAGCTCACTGTTTATTGTTGGCCTGCTTGTTTGTTTGTTTTGTTTAAAATGTGAAGCGAGGGATGCATGGGTGGCTCAGTTGGTTAAGCAACTGTCTCTGCTCAGGTCATGATCTCGAGTCCCAGGATCGAGTCTCACATTGGGCTCACAGCTCCCTGAAATCTGCCTCTCCCTCTGACCTTCTCCCCTCTCATGCTCTCTCTCTCAAAGAAATTAATTAAAATAAAAAAATCTTTAAAAAAATGTGAGGCTAAATCAGGATGATGTAGAGTCTGGAGAGTAGCTGCAATTTATAGTTTCTCTAAGTGGTTTGACTTCACAACTACATGATAGACACCGGATTTCTTAGTCTGAACAATTTCTCCAACTGTATCAGCCTTCCTTTTTTCTTAAGTATCCACCACATTAACCTAATCTCTTTTTCCACCTTTTAACCCCTCCATTTTCCTTTCGAGTGAATATATCTTATTATATATATCTATTGGGCTTTAGATGTTTCTAGTTTCCCCAAACTATATGAATTTTAAGTCTCCAATATCATACCTATTGTGCATATCTTTACACCTGACTCATCATCCTTCTTACTGTTGATACACACACACACACACACACACACACACATTCACATATTATATGTAAATTATTTGTAACTCCTTTAATATTTATTTTTTCAAGATTTATTTGTTTTGGGGGGGCCGAGGGGGAGTATCCTTCCAGCCGACTCCCTGCTGACTCCGGGCTTGATCCCACAACACTTGAGATCATGACTTGAGCCAAAACCAAGAGTGAGACACTTAGCTGACTGAACCACCCAGGCACCCTTCCTTTGATATTTATTTCCCAAATTACCTTAATTTATTTCACTGTAATCCTATTTCAGAGTCATCCTTGTGAGTTTTATCTTTTTTATATCTTATTTTTTAATAGATAAAATTCCATAACTGATATTCTTTCATGCTTTGTTACCGTCAGAATAGTTAATCTTGGTAGCTAGGAATAAAGAAGACTGTATATGCTCCATTCACACTTAGGGTTGTAAAAGAAGATATGAAATGTGTGTTGAAAGGGATAGAAGTTATATTAGCCATCTATGTATAGATATGTAAAACACAAACACTGAAATAATGAATGAAAATTTCTTTATTCTTGCTTTATTTTATTTTAAGTTGTTATTAAATTCCAGGTAGTTAACATACAGTATTATATTAGTTTTAGTTTATATAATGATTCAACAAGTCCCCTTAACCTGTTGCTCATCACGAGAATGTCTTTATTCTTTTTTTAAAAAGATTTATTTATTCATTTGAGAGAGTATGCGTGAATGAGGGGAGAGGCAGAGGGAGAAAATCTTAAGAAGGCTCAATGCTGAGCAGGGAGCCTGACTAGGGGCTCAATCCAAAACTCAGGAGATCATGACTTGAGCCAGAACTAATTGGCCAAGCCACACAGGTGCCCTGAGAATGTCTTTATTCTTAATTAATTTATATACAAGTATACAATGAACTAAAATATTTTTACCTGAGAAGGCAACTAATTTTCACTTTTAGCATAGGTTAAAAGCAAACCTTAGAATGGATGACAAGTCCATTCTTCTGCATGTTTTCATAAAGCCCACTGCAATGTTCTGCTTCTTCAGGTACAGGAAATATTAGTGTGGCATCAGATTAGTTCAGCATGGAACAAAAGCTTGAAAACTTGCCACTAAAGCCTTGGTCTGGTACTTTTATAGCATTCTTGTGTGCTTACTGTGGCACTCTGTCGGGCTTCCTTCATCTCCATCAATTCTATCACACTTCAATCCTGTTTACTTCATTACTAGAGAAGTAATTTGACATAGTGTTGTTTTCTCTATTATAAGATATCTGGTATGTTATAGACTTAATTCTGAAGACAAATGTTTCCTCTGGCCTGAGTAAGGGAAATAAAGGAAGAATATAGAAAATGAGCGTACCCAATATTTTGAAGTCATAGAGCTGTTCTCTATCTTGATTATGGCTATGTTTATATAATGGTGTACATTTGTCAAAGGTCATAGAACTGCACATGAAAAAGAGTGGAATTTACTATAGGCAAATTATACTTCATTTAAAAAGAGAGAGGGTGCCTGGGTGGCTCAGTTGGTTAAGCGACTGCCTTCAGCTCAGGTCATGATCCTGGAGACCCGGGATCGAGTCCCACGTCGGGCTCCCTGCTCGGCAGGAAGCCTGCTTCTCCCTCTCTCACTCCCCTAGCTTGTGTTCCCTCTCTGGCTGTGTTTCTCTCTGTCAAATAAATAAAATCTTAAAAAAAAAAAAAGAGAGAGAGAGAAACCACCTAATTTCTAAGACTGTCAATGTTGCAACCAGAAAAAATTATGCTTATGTTCATAAAGTCCCATTTATAACTAATGATAATTTTCTTGTTATGAAGTAAATATTACTAACATAATCTTCAATATAGCTTAGTTACTCTCTTTAAAACTTTGGAAGAAAACAGTTCAGGGCACCTGGGTGGCTCAGTGGGTTAAAGCCTCTGCCTTCAGCTCAGGTCATGATCTCAGGACCCTCAGATGGAGGCCCACGGTCGTAGGTCCTCGGGCTCTCTGCTCAGCGGGGAGCCTGCTTCCTCCACTCTCTCTCTCTGCCTGCCTCTCTGCCTACTTGTGATCTCTCTCTGTGTCAAATAAATAAATAAAATCTTAAAAAAAAAACAGTTCAGTTCTCAAAAGCCATCTTACACTCTAATCATTTGTTTTTGAGAAGTTTAAATTTGAACTTCAATAAATAATATCAAACTGGTTAACTAAGTGTGATAAAGACTCTGCCTCTAAGATAGCCCCCAGTGAGTGCCACCTTCTGGTGTGGTCAGGTGCTGTATGTCTCTCTTCTTATCTATCCTTTTATCTCTCAATTGCTCTGCCTCTATGCCTCTATTTCTCTACCCTCTTCTTTCTCTCTCTCTCTCTCTCCCCCCCCCCGTTGCTCCTTTCCCCACTGCTGATTTAATTTTTCTCTCCTCTTGTCCCTTTCTCTGCATCCCTTCTTCCCTTTTCTAAATCTTTCCATTTCTCCTTCCCTCCCTCTCTTTGTCCATCATACTCTCACCTCTGCTTCCATCCTCCTTGCCTTCTCCTCTTCCTTCCCTTCTTTTTTCTCCACTTCCTCTTCCTTTTCCTTATGTACGCTCTCTCTCTTTTTGCATCTCATTACTTACTCTTTTTTAAAAAAGATTTTTATTTATTAATTTGACAGAGAGAAACATAGCTAGAGAGGGAACACAAGCAGGGGGAGTGAGAGAGGGAGAAGCAAGCTTCCCACCCAGTAGGGAGCCCCATGCTGGGCTCAATCCTGGGACTCCGGGATTATGACCTGAGCCGAAGGCAGTTGCTTAACCAACTGAGCCACCCAGGTGCCCCTCATTACTTACTCTTTTTGCCCTTTTCTTCTGAAGAATGTTTACCTTCATAGTTAAAATATTATGAAGATTCTAAGATCAGCTTAATTATTAAAGTTAATTTAAAAAGTCCTATCAAAGTTTTCTGAAATACAAAACATCTCAGAAATCTGGAGGTTATGAGATCTTCAGCAATCAATGGCAGTATTGAGAAATAGGAAGACAAGAAAGGCCTCAGAGAAGCTAACGTAAATGTCTCAAAGTCCATGAACCCATTTACTTTACATATGGGAGCACCCACCTTTTCCTCTTCATGTCTTATTCTTAGCCTGCAGTAAATTAGAAGAAAAAAAAAAGGAAGAACACTGTTAAAGTCAAATTCTTGGCAGCAAGTGACAGGTGACACCTGAAGAGTGAAGGACTATATTGTTTAACAACCATAACAGCAAAAAATAGATGCAAGACCTGAGAAAACATAGCAGCATGGGCCCAATCAATAAACATGCAAATAGTCTTATACTCTTTAGTAGTCTGGAACAAATTTATAGGACAGAGGATTTCATTATAATGAATTATGGAGAAAGCATCACATTTTATTTAGCTATTTATGAAAGCAAGAATGTACTTTGTGAATATTGAGTAAAACATTAAAAAGTGTGACCCTGGGGCACCTGAGTGGCTCAGTTGGCTAAGCAACTGCCTTCAGCTCAGGTCATGATTCCGGAGACCCCGGATTGAGTCCCACATTGGGCTCTCTGCCTGGCGGAAAGCCTGCTTCTCCCTTTCTCACTCCCCCTGCTTGTGTTCCCCCTCTGGCTGTGTTTCTCTCTGTCAAATAAATAAAATCTTTAAAAAAAAAAAGTGTGACCCTTAAAATGTAAGCACTGGACATGAAGAAAATTTAGATATGAGGAATATCACATTTCTAGATGATTTTAATAAAAGTTAATTATATTAAATAAAGCCCAACTGTTAGTTTTAGGGTTTTTTTTTTTTCATTGTTCTAGGAGAAAAATTCATAAATTCAGCTTTTGGTACAGTAGAGTCCAACAGATCCTAAGATACTAATGCTCTTAAAATTAGCAATTGAAAATGATACAAAGGGCGCCTGGGTGGCTCAGTTGGTTGGGCAACTGCCTTCGGCTCAGGTCGCGATTCTGGAGACCCGGGATCGAGTCCCACATCAGGCTCCCTGCTCGGCGGGAAGCCTGCTTCTCCCTCTCTCACTCCCCCTGCTTGTGTTCCCTCTCTGGCTGTGTTTCTCTCTGTCAAATAAATAAATAAAATCTTAAAAAAAAAA
>PITA01033139.1:0-13112 GCA_004023965.1 Spilogale gracilis | reverse complement strand
CCATTTGCTTTCTCCATGTTTAAGCTTTTCCTTCCATTGACCGTCTCCTACCTGCCTCTTCCCTTTCCGCTGTGGCCTCTTCCCACTTCATGTAATGCCAAATCTTTAACTATTTTCCTAGTCTGCCTTTCATTCCCTTGTGCATCCCTGTTGTTAAACACCACTAATTCAGTCAAATTTTTCCCTTTAAACCCCTCAGTTTTCTGTAGTATCTTATGTATGGGGCTGACTGGCTAGCAAAGGCCAGGTTAATTGCCCTCTGTTTTTCAGGTGCCTCAGGGTGGATCGGGCTGTCCATTTTATAGGCTCCATTAAGTCTTTCCAGAAAAGCCCCTGGGGACTCATCCTTACTTTGAGTCACTGCACTAATCTTGGATAAATTTATGGGCCTCCTTGTAGCCACCTGGAGTCTGTCTCAACAGAGCCTGGCAGTAGAAATAGACTCTCCCTACCTTTACATGAATCTCCTTGCAGATGAAACTCATTTTGCAAGACAATAACAATTGTAAAAACTCAGAAACAGACATTGCTAGTAATCTCCTACTCACATACAGAGTTGTTTCCCTTATTTCCATCAGTCTTAGTTACAGTTAGCAGAAATTTCCACTCTTCAGAAACCTTAATTTCCAGTGAAGACTAAGGAGTAACTGATTGTAAACTGTTACACCAGAAGTCGGTTTTGAAACATAAGTTTCTAAAATAAACAGTTTCAGCAATCCTGCAAGTTACTGGGTCTGAGTACAGCTGTGGACACCCGCCCTCACCCGTGTTCCACCGTGGGCTGACCGCCCGAGCTTCCTGCTCCTGCCACCGGGGCCCAGGGGAGCCTCCTCAGCCACTGCCTCAGTAGCATTGTAGGCCCTGGGCGCCCTGGGAGCCTCTGGTGCGGGCTCTGACACTCGCACGCGGCCCACCTTGCCTCAGCGGTGACCATTTCACTCCCTGTGGGCCTATGGGTGCAAGTTTCTGCTGGTCAGTGGGCCCTGCGGCCACAGTGCAGCACCCGACAGCTCAGAGTCCGGCTGCCTCTCCGGCCATAAACATACAATCTGGGACGGTGGGTTTACTAGGCTTCCCTCCCATTGTCAACCCGCAGACAAAGGGTGGGGTACTTTCAGATGCTGTCCTGCTCACGGCCCTTGCGGGAACTTAGGAGTGTCTTAGCTAAGGGCTATGTGTATAAACCATAGACCAGGCCACTCCGTGAGAGTGGATGACTGTTATGCCATATGATGCTCCGCGAGACTCAGGGTGCAGCCCACTCAGACTCCGTAGCCACAGCAGTGGAGCTGGACAGACACACTCACACACTCAGGCACTCTTCACATTCAGACAGGTTGGACACCCCCCCGGATGCCCCTGACTAATGGGAGGTGATCAGTTTCCCCTCTCCTTCCTTCCAATAGGAAGGGTCTTAAGAGAAAGACAAGACAAAGACAACCACAAACATGACTGCCTAGGCAGGGGACTCAAACCCCTGGCAACCATAGATGGGAATTTTCTCAGTCTCCTGATTGCCGAGAGAAGGATTCAAACCTCCTGGCAAGCACAGATGGAGGAATGGGCATCCCCACATCCACTCCAGCCCTGGGGAGCTGTACTGTGTCCTGCTTCTCCCCCAGTGGGCCACTGCCCTGGAGCTCCACACACAGATGTTACCTTACCTCTGGAGGCTTTTGCCCCCCAAATTTTGATGCTGGCTCAGCCCTCGTCATTTAATCCTGGAGAGCCCCCAAATAATAGTGTTTGTGTTTAAAATAACGAGGCTGATAAAAAAGTGAAGGGCAAGTGAAGCTTTATTTTGCACCAAGCATTGAGAATTATACTGTCTGGCCAGGGTTGCTTCTCAGGAGAGAGAAAACGATCATGCCTAATTTCTCAGGCTAGCTTTTATAGGGCGACCCCCCAAAATCACAAGCTAACCAGGGTTAATTTGCACTTCTATTGCTCCAGGAACTGGGAGGTTGAGGGCATTTGGGAGTTCCCATCTTGTCCCAAGTACCAGCAACCTGTCACCCATTCTTAGTTTGCATCTCTATTGCTCAGGGTCTGGAGGTTGGGGGTTAACTGATTGGGTGTCACCCCCAAACTGGCTTGCTTTTGTTTTCCAGGGGCTGTTTACCACTATTTTCTGGTGCTATTTTTCTGAGTGAACAAGATGGTGGCTTGGATTTCTAAATAGGTCCTTACAGCTTTCAGTGTGAGCTGCAGACTAGCCATGTGCGCAGGGACCAGTTACAATGTGCAAAGTTTAAGGGTGTTTTTTTCAACTACCATTCATGCTTATGCATCCAGGAAAATGGAAGCATTTCACCCTTAACACCTTTTTTTTTTTTTTTGCAATTATCATGATTTATTTTTTAAGAAATAGAAAACCCTTTAATTAACTTATTTTATGTTTATAGTTTATTAGCTAATCAACATCAACATGCAGAAATAAGTGCTAAAAGCAAGCCTCTACTGCGTAGTTTTTTGTAAACTACAATGATTCATTTGATTTGAAAAGTCATGAGTGGTTACTTCAACTGAGCTACTCATTCTGTAAGGAGCGGAATTTGACCTGCACTTGTGGAGCCAACGTAAGGCCTCTGCAGAACTCGGTCCACTGGATTTCCACTTGAATACATTCTCAAGCAGGAAATAGAGTTGCACGAATGTCCAGCCATTGGACTTAGCACACTCTAAGCTAGACCCACGCGGCAGGGATCTGACCGCAGCCCAGCGGGGCACCTCCACCACAGCGGGGTACTTAGGCTGTGGTACCACCCCTCGCGGCTCCTGCGCAGTGGGAGGGAGGGACCGACAGTGGGAGGATGCCCCGGTGCCAGTAGCGGTAAATAACTGACTCCAGTTTCCAAAGCGGCTGAAGCTCCCTGGGCAGGAAAGTCTCCCTGAAAGGGAAGGCGTCAAGGAGCCCACCTACTTGTGTTTTGGAACCTTAGCAGTGGAAACACTGTCTCCAAGCACAAATGTGCCCCATCCTACTCCTCTCTTCCTGGGAGTACCTATTGTCTCCCACTGATCTTGGTCTCCAGAAACAGAAACACAGGCAGGCGGGGTGCAAAGGCTGAGGCGCACGGGGCGCGCTCGCCTACACGATGTGTACCTGCGGGCTTGTGAAAAGTGAAACGCTTCTTTGGTTCTCAGACAAAGGCTTTGTCATCTTGACAGATGGCAAGAAAGTTGTAGCTAAAGCTGTAGCCATTGGGCAGCCTCAGGGGTGGGTTGTTCTAGATCATCGCGTTGCCCAAAAACCTGCAGAGCAGGCAGAAATTGCTGCAGTAGGCCATGGGCAGGGACCATGCCACTAATTCAGGGAGTGGTTGCACACAGGTCAATCTGGGCTCTTGGAGCTGCCGTCCTCCTTGGAGCACTATGGTGTCTTTATCACTGAGAGCCGGCTTACAGATTGAAGGTGAACACAGAGTTGTCCCCAGCTGGTGCAGCCAGTAGTTGTGCCGGAACTGCTGGCTCAGCTTGCTCCGCCCGGCTGGTCCATATAGGGCCAGATAGGCGTGTGGGGTGGGAAGGTGAGCATGCCCATGACCTGGTGCACCTCGGCCAGCTGGCTCTCTTCAGCCTGACCAAAGCACTCTCTCCTCTCTAGCACTGTCACATGGTGTCCAGCCTCTACTTTTGCCGGCTGAGTTCAATGAACTTCTGAATATTTAGGTTGAACTCCAGGCAGCTCTTTACGCCATTCTGTCCTACCAGTTTCACCCCAGCATTGTAGTAGCTTCAGCACAATAGACACTCCACCATCATGTGGTCAATGCTCTTCCTCTTCCACAAGCCGGGGGCCATGGTCTGGTCGCTGCTACTCCTTGAATTGCTGGATCTGATCCAGTGTTTGCACAGCTTGGTGCTCTCGACCTCCACCTGGATGGATTCCACCACCTTCCTCTTGAGGACACTCAGCTTCTCTCCTGTGCCATCCAGAAGGCTGACCATGGAGTGTCCAGCAGGGCAGCTGCTCAAGATCTTCTCCAGCTTGGCCACCATAGGGATCTGGGTCATCTCCAGGGCAATGAGTATTTGAGCAGCCCAAAGGTGTTTATTCAGTGCTTTGTAGGGTCTATGAGGATCAGGTACTCTTGCATCTTCAGGGTCTTGGAGAGCTGGGCCGCTGACTCCTTCACTGCCATGTTGAATTCACCAAGACTTTAGCCACAATCATTATAATTTAAAATCAAGCCAGGGTCAATGTAACTAAATGAGATTTGTATTATTTATTTTTAATCCTAATTTGCTGACAGTGGAACAAGTTTTACTGAGTTATTTTTAACCAAGAAGACACACCTAGTAAGGTGAGGAAGGAAGTGGTCTGAGACAGGACCAAATGAGTCTGTTCTCATGTGACTTAGAAGTACTATTTCTTATGTACTGAATTTGTGATTTCTTTTTAGACTTTCTTTTTTTTTTTAATTGAGGTGAAATTCATGTAACGTAAAAGTAGCCATTTTAAAGAGTACAATTCACTTCCTAATGTTGTACAATCAGAATTTGCTTTTATGGCTGTGGTTGAAGGTGAGAGAGAAAAACCACTGGTGTGTTATCCGCAGAGATACGCTGGTCATTGAGGCAAGGACACAGCCAAAAATTTAAGTGGTTTCACATAGGAAATGAAGAATTGGGTTAAAACAAGCAAAAAATAGAAAAAAGTATGGACTTTAAAGGCAATAGTATCAGATGTATCAGATAGTGTCAGAGATCATACACCTAAATATTACACACTAGTACTTTGATGACTTCCAATAAAGCTGAACTTCAGGTAATACTCATGAAAAATAGCGTTGATATGGTTCCTTTGATATGCTGGGTGAATGTGAGGCAAAGAATGTACTGAGGCATCACCAATATGATTAGTACAGTTACTGACATGCTTCTCCTTTTTTCCTGATGAAAGCAAAGACAATATAAACACAATAGTAGCCCTTTTGGTAGATGTTCAATTGAGTATGGTGGTGGTATGAAGGAAGAATTTTGTCTTTCAGCTTCGTTATTAATAAACACACAAGCTCCGAAGGGCAAGAAGCAGTGAAGGGTCACCTAAATTAACAGAAGTGGTTCGGAGCTGTTTAGTTTTGCACAGGAGGATGTTCTGATGTTGAAGTGACAAGACAAGTAACTATTCTAGACCAGGTATGAGGTAAGTCTTTTTTTCCCTGAGAAAGCTTTTTCTACTCACAAAATATCTGCACTTTATTTATTTATTTGTTTGTTTATTTTTATTATTTATTTTTTAGATTTTATTTACTTATTTGAAAGAGAGAGAGACAGACAGACAGACAGACAGACCCCGCACATGTAGGGACAGAGGAAGATGGAGAAAGAGACTCCGGTTCTAAGCTGGGAGCCCACTGTGGGGTTCAATCCCAGGATCCTGGGATCGTGACCTTAGCCAAAGTCAGATGCTTAAACAACTGAGCCAGTCAGACGCCCCTAAATAATATATTTAAAGATGGCGGTTGATTAGAAAAATAAGCCCAGTTCCCTAGCACTTCCAGTATCCATGTCCTTTGCGGTTCCTCCCAAAAGGAAATGGACTCCTTTTCCCCTCTGTGAATCTGGTTTGGCTTTTTACATGCGTTGGCTAATAGAATGCAGGGGAAGTAAAGATGTGTTAATTTTGACCTTAAGGCTTCAAAAATCCTGTCTGCTTCTCTCTTGGACCCCTGCCAAAACAGATAGTCTAATGGGTAATGAGAGACAGAAGTCTCCATCCTCTGCCCTCTGCCAATGGCTTAACTGCTCCCAGACAAATGACACTTGCTAGCACAACCATTCCTGCATTGAGAAACCTGCTGTTAGCAGCTGCCCAGGGAAGAACAGCCAAGCTCAACTGAGTCTGGCCCAGATGTCAGAACTGACCAGTTGACCCAAAGACGTGAGAGCAGTCCTCGACGACAATTATTTCTAAGTCCTAGTATTTTGGGAAAATGTAGCAAGAACTCTGAATTACATAAAGGCATAGCTTTAGGACAATTCTTTTTATGATGTACCACAAAAGTGAATCACAAAAAAACTACTGTTGTATATCTCTGTATTGTATATAGTTTGAAAAGTTCTGCCAAGAATGTTTAAACTTTTGAACAAATTTGAGTAGTTTTTTAAGATGAGAAGGCAGTTTGGTTCCAACTTTTCCATGATGTAAATGGGAGAGCCAGATGTCCTCCCTTGTCTGTTGTCTTCAGCATTTTCCATGATCCTAATACTTCTCTACAAGGAGGAAAGGCAGTGTAGATTTCAATGACAGATAAGATTGAAGGGCAGAAGTAAAAGTAAGAAGTGTGGAGGGTAATGTCTGCTGATTGTATCTAACAGGCTTCTCAGAGTTAGCAAAACAAGGAAATACATACAAGGTATCCAGTAAATCTGAATTTATATTAATAACAAATAATTTTTAGTGTATATATCAATATTGGATAGGACATACTTACACTGTAACTATAGTTATATAGTTGTTCTGAAATTCAATTGTAACTGGGACTTTTGTATTTAACGTGGTAATCCTATTACATAATTTAAATTGCATCTGTAATTCATCATTTACAATTCTCATGTTCCTTGATTTATTGTCATACATCCTATGGAGAACACCGCAAATACTACGAGTGTCTATCTTGGAAAAAGTGATGTCTGCTGAGTGAAATGTTGTGCACATGGTAATGAATGTAAGTTGACTGATATAGAAATTGGGGTCTAGGATGGTGATGGGGGAAAATAATGAGCAAGAAGCACTGAAGTTTGTTCAGTGTAACAAACAAGCTGGAATTTAACAGCAGTACTATGTGGGTGCCTGGGTGGCTCAGTCAATTAAGTGTTTGCCTGAGTTATGATCCCAGGGTCCTGGGGATTGAGTCTTCCATCAGGCTCCTTGCTCAGCTCCCTCTCCCTCTGCTGTGCTCTTTTTCTCTTCCCACCCTTCTCTGTCAAATAAATAAATAAAATCTTCAAAAAAACCCCCATAAAACCACAAAGACAAAACTCAGGGGTGCCATAAAGGAACACTCTTTATTTTTCATCAAGGCAAAATTGGCACATGTACACATACACACATATACAGACTTTAGTAGGCATGCACATGTGATTTATAGACTTCTTTTTCTTGGCTTAGAACATTTAAAAAGAATCCTTGTATTGAATGTAAGGTCATCAGTTTTCATTCTCTATGTTGAGATTGCTCTGAAAAAAAAAAAAAAACACCCTGTGATGTTCTTAAAAATAGCATAGCTATTCTCAGAGACAAAGTACTCAGTAAAAAAGCTTGTCTTCAGATATATATTTTAGCTTGTGTTTCTAGAAACTTGAATCTGAACCCCATTGCCTAGAAGAGATGCTGAGTACTCACAAGAAAGGACCCTGTGACACCATGGCAAGGGTATATGGTAATCACATGATCATGACCATCACATGCCATGTTCTTCCTCAAAGACAGTCATGACCATTTATTCAGATAAAGAGCCACTGGGAAATTGACATGTCTAAGTCATACCTGCTTCCTGGGGGCTACCTGCACCCAGTGACTGGCCCATAGGTGGCTACAAAATCCCAGGTCTCTTGCCTCAGAGGTGGACTGTATTGTGGCATTATGGTGTGCTTGCTCCCTCTGCCCCTTCTTGTGTCCCTGTCTCTCACAGTGTGGTTGCTGAGAGCACTTCCATTGAAACTCCTGCACATGGTTCTCTTGAGAGCCTGTTTCCCAGGAAACCTGACCCTTAGGAGCACATCATTCTATAAACATTAAATGATTCTCCCTTGGTCTAATAAAAATTAGGTGGTATAGTTTTATTTACTCAGCTACTGGTAATTTGAATGAAATTGCTTAAGGATATTTGTTCATCACGCTGTTAACTCAGAGGCGTTATTGTGGGGTCTATCGCAATGATAAGCTTGAAATCATCAAACACCCTGCCTTGCCTGCTGATTTCTTCACAGTCGGTATCTAACCATCCTTGAGCTAGAGCCCTTTGTTTACTTACTGCTGGTTTACTTACTCTATAAAAGGAGAGCTGAGGCAGGAATAAAGGGAGAAATAATGAAATCTTCTTCCTTCTCTCCTTCACAGATGATGACAGCATTCTGCTGTTTGAGTTAAACGTTGGCCCACTGTGGATCCAAGCATAGTGGGTCCCCTTTTGTGGGCAGGAAGAATGGATGGGGCTCGCTCTTGGTAGTGGGGATATCTTTCCTTTCCCAAGGTAGGAGATGGAGCGGTGGTGCCAAATATCTTCTTTAGGTATGTATGTATGTATTTATTTATTTATAAAATTTTATTTATTTATTTGACAGAGAGAAACACAGCCAGAGAGGGAGCACAAGCAGGGGAGTCAGAGAGGGAGAAGCAGGCCTCCTGCCAAGCAGGGAGCCGGGTTGGGACTCCATCCTGGGACTCCAGGATCATGACTCCAGGAACTGCTGAAGGCAGTTGCTTAATCAACTGAGCCACCCAGGCGCCCCTCTTTAGGTATTTAAGCAGTGTTCCACATTTGGCATTTTCTTAGAGTTCCCAACTTCTTCAATGTACAATAAATTTCCACTGGACACTTAAAACTGTCTATCATGTAGGTGTTCCAAACTCAGCATGTTTGCATGCTTTGCGTCTGATTGTTATCTTTCTTTATCTTGTATTTTTTAATTAAAAAAATTTTTTAAAGATGTATTTATTTATTTGAGAGAGAGACATAGCGAGAGAGAGCACGAATGGGGGACGGGGGCGGGAAGAAGGAGAAACAAGTTCCCATTGAGCAGGGTACCCAATGCAGGGCTTCATTCCAGGACCCTGAGGTCATGACCTGAGCTGAAGTCAGACACTTAATCAACTAAGCCACCCAGATGCCCCATTGTTTCTTGTTTGTTTGTTTGTTTAAGAGTTTATTTTGCTGGGTGCCTGGGTGGCTCAGTTGGTTAAGCAACTGCCTTTGGTTCAGGTCATGATCCTGGAGTCCTGGGATCGAGTCCCACGTCGGGCTCCCTACTGGGGGGGGAAGTCTGCTTCTCCCTCTGACCTCTCCCCTCTCATGCTCTCTCTATCTCAAATAAATAAATAAAACCTTTAAAAAAATATTTTATTTTTCTTTCCACACTACCCAGGGAGGGCACAATAAAACGTTGTTTTGCAGTCCCATCATAACTTAAAGGGAAACTTTCACAATGCCTGGAACATTGTCCTTGATGTCCTGCAAATGAAGAAGGAGGATATCCTTAAATTTCTTGTAGCAGGAACCCACTTAGGTGGTACCAACCTTGACTTCCAAATGGAACAGTACATCTACAAATGGAAAAATGATGTATCTGCACCATAAATCTGAAGAGAACCTGAGAGAGCCTTCTGCTGGCAGCTTGGGCAGTTGTTGCCATTGTAAATCAAGCTAATGTCAATGTCATATCATCCAGGAGTACTGGCCAACAAACTGGGCTAAAGTTTGCTGCTGCTATTTGAGCCACTCCTACTATTGGCCGCTTCACTCTTGAAACCTTTCCTAACCACATCCAGGCAGCCTTCCGGACGCCCAGACTTCTGGTGTTTACTGATCTCTGGGCTTACCACCAGCCTCTGACAGAGGCATCTTATGTTAACCTGCCTACCAGTGCCCTGTGTAACACAGACTCTCCTATGCGCTATATGGACATCACCATCCCTTGCAACAACAAGGGAGCTCATTCAGTGGGTCAGATGTGGTGGATGCTGGGCCCATGAAGTTCCACACTTGCATGACACCAGTTCCCATGAACACTCATGGGAGGTAATGCCTATTCTCTACTTTTACAGAGATACTGAAGAGATTGAAAAGGAAGAGTGGGCCACTGCTGAAAAGTCTGTGATCAAGGAGGAATTTGTGGATGAATGGACTGCTCCACCTCCTGAGTTCACCAATACTCAGCCTGAAGTTGCAGACTGGTCTGAAAGCATGCAGGTGCCTTCTGTGCCTTTCAACAGTTCCCTAATGAAGACTGGAAGGCTCAGCCTGCCCCTGAAGACTGGTCTGCAGCTCCCATTTCATAGGCCACTGAATGAGTAGGAAAACCATTGAATGGTCTTAGCTGTTTTGCACAAAAGCAAACAAAATGGAAATAAGGCTGATAGAAAATAAACAGTTTCTTTAAAAAAGAAAAAAAGAAAAAATATTTTAAAGTGATTGCTACACCAATGTGGGCTTTGAACTCACAACCCTGAAGATCAAGAGTTTCATGCTCTATCAACTGAGCCAGCCAGGAACTCCTTGTATTCGGTGTCTTGGTTCCTAGTACCTGTACTCATCTTGTCCCCCAAGTTGGAAATCTTATTCTTAATCTTCCCCTCTCCTCTTCCTACTTTTCCCCTACTTCCATGTAATCAGTGGTCCAGTCCTATTTACTCTCCTATATATCTCTGAAATACATCCCCTCCAAGCTATCCTCAGAGCTATCATAAATTTCAGGACCTCATTCTTTCCTGCTTTGACTGTTGAAAGAGTCTCTTGCTTCGTCAATTTACCTATAGTGACTCCATTCTAGCTCTTCCATCACTCTTCTACTAGATATGATTTTGTTTTCCCTTGGTTTGGCATTGAGGGATAACATGGCACCTGAAGACTGGATACTTACTCAGGCGGTTTTCAAAATGTGATCCACAGGGCCTGGAACAAGTCTTCTTTCACCAGGTTTTGATTCTGAGCTTGAAGAAAGGTATACCCACCTTTGGAAAGTTTGGAAACAGTCATGTTACAAAACTATTTGCATTTCCCCCAAACATTCCAAATTGCTTCACAAATATTTTCTTTTGTCCATGGTTCCTTTCTGAATGGAACAATTTTCACTGCTCTTATAACTTGATAGATCACTGATTGTATTTCAAAATGGAACTTGAAAGTCACCTCATCTTCGAAGACTTGTTGAACCCAGGAGCAGAGCCCATCAGAGGCTGCCAGTTTTATCTTTTGCCATTTGAAATTGTGAAAAATTTCCCTCTTCCAACTCTGCAAATCTATGACTTTTTAGATTCTATTTTCTTTTACTCCTACTTGAAAATTGACCATTTCCTTTCTGAGTTTTTTTTTTTTTTCATAAAAATGTACTAACTGCAACTTATAACAACTAGCATAGACTAGTTCCATTTTCCAACCTCTTCTGTTTGAGTTATAAGTTCATTAGGCATATGATCTGAGTTCTGAGTTACTGCAAACAATGGTTTTACCAGATATTTTGCTACTGTACTATGTACATTGTGATCCTTTTGTCTTCCAATAATAATTTTCTCACAAGCATGCTGCCTTACACCTAAGTCTATATCACATATTAGAAATTCTTCACATTGTCCTCAATCCTGGTACTAATTTTTTTTTGTATTTGCATGATAGAGTAGGTTTTGCTGTGGTAATAACTACTCCAAAATGTCACGGTTTGAAGAAGCATATTTTTTTTTCTTCCTCATGGCACGTGTCTACAGATGGTTGGGTCTCTATATTGTCACTTTGGTCTCCCAACCAATACAAATGTTCTGGCATGTGGATATTTTCTGTGGCAGGGTGCAAGAGTCCATGTTAAATCCCACCTTGGTCCTTAAATCTTTGGCCCAGCATTGACACACATAATTTCTGCTCACACTTTTGGTGGTCAAGCATGCTGTGTGCCCACATCTCCTGGCAAGGAGGTGAGAATAAGGTCCTGTCTCTGGAATGGGGACTATGTGATGCACTGAACTCATGGCCACCATGGTACAGTTCATTGACCCTTGGAAATATACAAGGATTTAGTAATTTACATATTTTATCCTTTTTTAAAAAATATTTTACTTTTAAGTAATATCTATACCCAACATGGGGCTTAAACTCACAACTGTGAGATCAAGAGTTGCATGCTCTATTGATTGAGTGAGCTAGGCACCCCTTTATATTTTCTTTTTAGAAGATCTTTAATTGTTAGATCATTCTTTACTCATTTTAAATTATGATATGAAATTCATTTATCTTGTTTCTAGTTTGTCTAGTTTTACCATTAAGCTTTTAACAAACATGTTTACACACATTTTTCTATCAACATTAAGAGATAATGAGAATTCCCATACATTGCCAGAGGGAATGTTTAGCTATTTAGAAAAGTTTGGCAGTTACTAAAAATGATGAACAGAGTTTCCACATTATCCAGCAATTCCACTTGCAGGTAATTGACTAAGATGTGAATACATGTGTCCACATAGAAATGTGCATATAAATATTCAGGGGAGAATTATTCATAATGTCCAAAAAGTGGAAACAAACCTGAATGTCAATGAAGAGATGGAAAAATAGACAAAATGTGGTCCATCCATCTGATGGACTATTAACTCAGCCTTAGAAAGAAATGAAATACTGATACATGCTACAATATGCTGAACTTCAAAACATTAACCAGAAATAATGAACATGCTGAACACAATGAAGTAACTAGTCATGATGGGCCATATTTCATATGATTCCGTTTATATCAAATGGCTAGAATAGGCAAATCTATGCAGATGGAAAGTAGATTAATGGTCGAGAGTGACTTGGAGAGATGTAGATAGGGAGAGTGATTGCAAATGTGTATGGTATTTATGCACTAATGAAAATGTTCTGGAATTAGATAGTGGTGGTTACACAGCTCTGTAAATATAATAAAAACATTGGATTGTATACTCTATTTATTTTTAATTAATGATCTTTTTAAGTAGGCTCCATGCCCATCTCACAACCTTGAGATCAAGAGCTAGCTATCAGGGAAATTCAAATCAAAACCACACTGAGATACCACCTTACACTCATCAGAATGGCCAAAATTAACAAGTCAGCAAACAACAAGTGTTGGAGAGGCTGCGGAGAAAGGGGAACCCTCCTACACTGTTGGTGGGAATGTAAACTGGTGCAACCACTTTGGAAAACAGTGTGGAGATTCCTTAAAGAATTAAAAATAGCATTACCCTATGACCCTGCAATTGCACTACTGGGCATTTACCCCAAAGATACAGATGTAGTGAAAAGAAGGGCCATATGTACACCAATGTTCATCGCAGCAATGGCCACAATCGCCAAACTGTGGAAAGAGCCAAGGTGCCCATCAACAGATGAATGGATAAAGAAGATGTGGTACATATATACAATGGAATACTATGCCTC
>PITA01033138.1:0-13157 GCA_004023965.1 Spilogale gracilis | reverse complement strand
TAGCCCTGGCCCCACGGCCCAGGACGGAGGTGTTGGGCGTCAGGACTGCCTCGAGGCAATGAGTCACCCCGCTGAGCGCACAGCTGCGGCCATTCTCACTCCTTCTATTTTAGAGACCTTGTCCTTTCGTTTCTCTAGTAATCTGGGGCCTCTTTTTTACGAGGACTTTCAACTCCTCTGTGAATTTTACACTTGCTGGAACTTGGCGGCTTGAGAATGTGTGTAAGGCACAGGCTGCACTCAGACAGCGCGGACCGAGTGACAGTGGGGGGAAGTTCTCCGCACCCGCACCTGCCGAGGGCCCCGCCCCGGCTTTGTCCCCCTGCTGGTGCCCACTCGGCTCCTTACGTCTCAGATGGCACTCGCTTCTTCCCAGAAGCCGACCCTTCCCCGTTTTCGCTGCACCTCTGCGCCTTGGGCCTTCCTCCTGGCGTCTGCCCTGCCCTGCCCTGCTTCTCCCCCGCCCTCCCCCAGCAGCTGGTCCATGGCGGGGTGGGGGTGACCGTGGACAGTTTCTAAAAAAATGTGTATTTGTGGTAAAAAAAAAACAAGCATGACATGATATTTCTCTTTGTAACCATTTTAACTGTCTAGTTCAGTGTCATGAGAGCGCGTCCGGTCGTCAACGTCACGGTGGCCGCATCCCCAGCCCTGGGGGCCCGCAGACCTCTGTCGCTGTGGGTCTGCGTCCTCCAGGAACCTCCCGCGCGAGGAGCCGAGCCGAATTGTCCTCCGGGACACGTGGCACTCTGAGCACCATTCACGGGCTGCCCCTGTGGCTGCGGGAGTCAGGACGTTCGTCCCTGTTAAGGCCAGGTGACATAACATACGCCTCTTGAGTGGAGGCTTGCCTGCGGCCCTCCCCAGACTTGGCCTCCCCGCTGCTTGGAGCCCTCCAGGTGCGGGGAGCTCACTCATCGCCGGGCAGCCCTCATACTTCGGCTGGTCTCCATTTGTGCGCAGCAGGTCCTGGTGCCACGCTCGGGAGACCTCTGCTCCTCCTGCCCCATGACTGTCCTTTGCAGGTTGGAGACCCGTGGGTCACCGCGGCCTGGGTGGCCACGGTCAGCCCACGGCACTCCGGGCATGCTCGGATCCCTCTGTCTGCCAAGGGGCACAGAGGCAGGTGGCCAGGATCCCTGCCACGCCCTCTGCTGACCACGCAGGACATGGCTGTGGCCCAGATGGACCATGATCTCCCCCTCCGTCTCTTTCAGCGCCCCCTCCAGGCCATGCCGGGAATAGAGCCATGCAGGCCATCACAGGCCAGGAGGGACCACCACACAGGAGGAGGGGAAGGCACAGGGCTCTGGGCTCATGGCATCTCGACCGCCAGGCCCCTCTGAGCAACATGTCCCGGGCTGAGCTGTCAGCCGGCGAGGACCCCGCACTGGACTGTCCACTCGGCTCAGATCCGACCTCTGGCCACATGGGCCCGCCGGCCACCCCGCATGGCCGCCTGCTCCAGCCACCTCCTCCGGGAGCTCCGGCCGCACCAGCCTGGTCACTGATGAAACAAAGTAGGATCCTGTTTTCCTGCCACTAGTCCTCACAGCTCTGAGAAGGAACAGGGACCCCGGCTTCAGATCCCGGCTACGTGTTTGGGAGAAATGATGTTACCTCTCTGTCCTCAGTTCACCTGTGCCATGGTGGGAGCCCACGAGGGCTCTGCCCACGCTGGGGGCTTACTAGGTGTCTGCCTCTGTTCTCCTCCTCCTGGGCCAGCCGGAGAGGAGACAGATTTGCCGCTCTGCTCTCCTTGCCCAGTTAACCGAGATCGCCTTCTGTGGCCGTCCCGCCATGTGGGCACTGAGCCTCCGGCCGCACGTCGGGGGGGGGGTGCTCTGGTCCCATCCCACAGGGAGCCACACCATCAGGAGGCTTTGGGGCTGGGCTGGGGTCCTGGCTCCCCTGAGCTCTCCGGCCTGTGAGCTGGTCCCCATTCCAGAAAGGCAAGGGGCTGCTGGGATTTCCAGCTCTGCCCTGTGGAGGTCTGGAGCTTTGGTGGCGGCGTGGTCCCCTGGGAGCCAGAGGTCATCATGACAGTTCATCCCAGTGGACAGCCGGCGGCCTGTGGGTGCTCGGCCAGGGGGCTGGGGCCCCATGGGGACTGCACGCTGGCCGTTGGGAAGCCAGGCTACTCTAACCGCGAGTTAAGTAGAGGTCAAGTCTGCTGCCCCAGCCGCGGGCCACAGGGGCGTGGACACAGGCAGCTGGGGGCCAAGTCCCGCTGCCACCAGGGGGAGCTGTGTAAGCACGGCTTCAGGCCTCGCTTCCCCGCCTGGAGAATGGGACCCATCGTCAGTGTTTGCTGGTGTGTGGGCGGAGAGGCCCCTCCCAGGGCGGACACTCACGGCCTCTTAGCTCGCCTCAGCTGCGCCCCCTGACAGACGGTGGCCTCTCAGCATGGAGGTGCCCACTTGGCAGGGAAGAAGGCACGATGGGCCCACTGGGGCAGTGCACACCGCAGGGAAACCTCAGGGCCGAAGGCACTCTCAGACCACCGGAGAACTCCTCCAACGCCACTTGCAATGAAGGGGGTCAGCAGGGCACCAGGAGCTGGGGGTGAACCCCGAGAAGGGCCCACATGCCGGGGAGACAGGCAGGCCACAGAGGGGGAGGGCCATGGAGGTGTCATGGAGCCCATGGAACCCAGGGCGATTGAGAGGGAGGGGGCACAGCTCCTCAAAAGTGAGATAGTGAGACCCCCGTCTCTAGGAGCATTCAAGAAGAGCCCGGCTGCCCTCTGGTACTGGGGCACTTCCTGCCTGCGTGCTAGGTGAGCTATGGCGGAGCCATGGGTTGGATGGTGGCCTGCCCTAAATTCTGTTCGTGCTCCAGCCCCAGAAGGTGTGAATGGGACATTATCGGGAACCAGAGTCTGGGCGGATGTGATCAGGCTAAGAGTCCTGAGGTGAGATCAGCCTGGAGTGCCCGGGGCGGGGGCGGGGGCGGGGGGTGTATGTGTCCCTCAATGCAGCGACCGTGTCGCAGGGAGAAAGGAGAGGAGAGCACACAGCCAGGAGGAAGACCCAGGCCCAGGAGCTCTCTGCGCCCCCGGAACTGGAAGAGGTGGGAAGAAGCTTCCAGAAGGAGCTCAGCCCTGCTGATGTCGCTCAGCCTGTGGCACCAGGACACTCACCCAGGGGGTCTTGGGGAACCTCTGTGCCAAGGGTCCCTGGACCCCCATCGCCCTGAGGCTGGGAGCAGGGAGGAGGCCTCTTCTCCAGTAAGGAGCTCCATGGGAGAGGCAGAACGATTCTAGAACATTCCTAAGGGTGGGGGTTTATAGTTCATCGATCAGAGCCAGGCTTCTGGGCCCAGGCACCGTTGGTCAATCAGAGGGCACCGTCCGGCTCGCCCTGCGCCGTGTCTGCATCAGCACTCTCCGCGCTGCTGGGGGAGGAGAGAGGGCTGCTTGGGGGTAAATTAGTGGCAGGTCCTTCACAGGAAACTTCAGCCTAATTGCTTTTGAAAAATGACTCTGCGTGTTATCATGTTTCACAAGACATCAAATGATGTGGAAAATTCATTATAAGTACCAGGAGATGCCGCTCGCCTCGAGGCCCAAGCCGGGTTAGAGCGGACCTGGGGCTCTGTCCCTTCTGCTGTCCCCTCTGGGACTTCAGGCAGAGGCCTCTCCTCCCCAGATGGACCGGGCAGCCGGGGGGTCTGGTCTCGGGACTGGGCATCTTGGGATTCGGCCAGCCTCTCCAGACGCATCTATGCCCGGGGCAGCTGCGGCTAAGGAGTGCCCCACCCCCACCCCCGGGGAAGAAACCAGCTGGCAGGGAGGAAAAAACGCAAGGTTAAATGCTCCAGGGCTCTTTCCGGGCCTCCAGACCGGCATCTCCCAGCATTTCCGCCGTGTTGCTAGGGGGGGACACTTAGGGGGACCAGACGCTGGACGCTGGGCTGTGGGGACAGAGAGTGGTGACAGAGAGTGCCTGCCCCCCATCCATTTTGGGGGGATCCCGTGGTCTAAGAAGCAAGTGACAGAGCCTGGGGCTCGGGTCCTTCATGTCCTGCTGCCTGGGGAAAAGCTCTATCATACGGCCATTGCCTTGGGGCCCCTCGCTCCTTCCTAGGCTCCCTACATGCCCTGCCATCACATGCACATGGCGGCTAGTTTCTTCTGTGCTCTGCCCAGAGCCCTGGAGTCTGCCACAAGCCCCTGACCTTCAGCCTCTCTTCAGCTGGACTTCACCTTGAAAGGCGTCTGCTTCGTATCTCCTGGACCATCAGTGTGGCCCCAGCTACCGTTCCCATGGTCTGCACATGGTCCTCTGGCTCTGACCCCGCCACACACCCCTGTTGATGCCCGTAGGGGATCAAACCCTGAGTAGGTGCTGTGACCTCTTAGATTGCACCCTCCCAGCCCTGGTAGGGGCTCCCAACCTCCTTCCAAGCAAGGAGCTTCTGTGATTTCATGAACAGCTTATGGTCGAGCTCACCTGCCACAGGGCCTTTGCATGTGTGATTCCTTCCCCATCTCAGCCACCGTCTTTGCAAGGACACCTCTCCTGTGACCCCTAACCCAACCGCCCCTGTTGGTGAGCTCTCTCTCCCCTGCAGCACCTGCCTTTGGGCCCAGGTCAGCTGTTGCCAGGGCTGACTGCTTGTTACGATGTCCCTTTCAGAGACCTGGAGACTGCCTCTTCTGGTTGTCTGTTTGACAACCGGCATGGTATCTGTAGGCCAAGACAGTCTTTACAAACACTTGCCGGGGAAGTGGGGTGTGTGCGTGAATGAATGAAGGAGCCCCGGGCTGGAGGAGGTCTGGAGTGGGTCTAGCCCAGGCCTTGCAGTTAACCATCGGGGAAGCTGAGGCCTGGAGTGGGAGGAGGGGGAGGCGAACGGGAGCGACCTTGTGCAGGGCTCCCACCATGCCAGGACAGGGCTTCCTGCTCCCGTTTCCCAGGGGAGAAACACAGCCTCGTGTGCAGCCAACGCCTGGGCTCAGCCTGCAGCAGCTCCAAAGGCCCAGCTCCACCCCCACGGTTCAGCCGAGGACCCGAGCTGCTGGGGAAGAGTGGACACGGCCAGACCCCACCTCCAGAAGAATGGAAGGCAGGTTCTGAGGCCTTTCCTTGGCAGAAGTCCCCCACGGAGGCTGCCCACTGTGGCCCCTGGTCTGTATCACCCATGGCTCCGGGATGTCCCTCCTAGCTGTCACGTCGCTGCTCTGGCAGCTGTCCCCAAGAGCCAGGACTCTGCTCGGCCATGGGAAGGACCCTCCTGCGGACCTGGTAGAGGGTGTCTAGGGGCAGAGGGTGAGGGGCATGGCAGCTGCCTGGGAGCCCCTCGTTCCCCAAGACCTGCCCTCCTCTGGGAGTCCCCTGCCCATGCGGAGAGCATGTGCCCAGCGGGTGGGTCCCTCAGGTTCCCAGTGGGGACAGATCCCACTGAGGGGTACAGCCATCTCGGTGGGCCAGGAAACGCGGGTCACCTGCGGGGTTCCTATTCTGAGTGGGAGGCTAGATGCTGCCAGCCTGAACCGGGGAGCGGGGTCTCCCGGTGAACGTGTGCATGGGGACAAGGAGGAAAGAGAGCAGGAGTCCCGGGGGCCGGCTCCGAGCTAACGAGGCCACAGAGCCACGTTTCCTCCACACGTGGGACCATCCAGGGTTTTCGTCACCGTCTTCTCTGTGAGTTCCTGTCCCATGCCATCCTCGCCGCACCCGCCATTAGACCCGGCTGAAGGAGGAGAGAGCCAAGCCCAGGGTGACTCATCCCTGCCCCCGAGGCCCCCCGGAGGCCCCCAGCTGGACGGTCCCACCTCTGCCTTGTTGTCCTGCGGACGTACTCTCGTTCCCTTTAGATGTGCTTCTCCGGGCCGCGTCGTGCGTGTGGAGAGCTGAGCAAAGGCGTGTTTCCGTGGCTGCTCCCCTCGCCACCCCCGCCAGCCCCCGTGGCCCACACCCTGGGACACACTCTCTGCTGCTAGTCCTACGGCTCACCTCATGGGCCCCCGGCCTCAGACCGCGGAGGGAGCTCTGGGGCTGGCGGAGCTTGTCTCTGCAGACTGGGCTTCCCGACCTGCCAGGCTGGGCTTGGGTGAGGCACACAGGCATCCAGGCTGGTCCCATTCTTGTCTGACCCGGAAAGTGGGTCCCTCCTTAGGCTTTGTGCCCTGGCCCAGCTCCTGCCACACCTTTTCCTAGGCCCGCTTTCTTTCTCCCCTTGCCCCTCCTTCCCTCCCTCCCTCCATCCTTCCCACCATCCCTCCCTCCCTGCATCTCTCCCACCTTCTCTCCCCATCCCTCCCTCCTTCCTTCCTCCTTCCCTCCCTCCATCTCTTTCTCTCCATCTCTCTCCCTCCCTTCATCTCCCTCCCTCTTTCCCTCCCTCCCTCCATCCATTATCTGAAGGTCCCCCCATCTGTCCATACAATCAGTAAACACTTCATCTCTCTTACTAAGGAACCCCCTCTGGGACTTGGACGGGGGACCAAGCAAGGCTGGGATCGCAGTCCAGAGAGAGAGGTGCCCAGGGCACTGATGCTCACCCTTCGGAGTGTCTCTAACCGGCGACCTCAGATACTCGTGTGGTAGGCATTGTGAGGGGGCCTCATTCACACTGGCGTCCTGTCGCTGGTGTGGACAGCATTGCTGTCGCCACACCAGGGGTCTACAGACCTTTTCTGTAAAGGGCAGGGTAATCAATATTTTAGGACTAGCGGACCAGTCTGTCTCTGCCCAGCTCTGTCCTTTTAGTGCGCGTGCAGCCTTGGGCAATGCATGAATGAATGGGGAGGGCTGCGTTTCAATAAAGCTTTATTTATCAGCAGAAGCGGCGGGCCGGACACAGGGCCCCACAGAGCCTTATCTGTTAGCAGGGTGTCCTAGTCTGTGCAGTTGCTGTAACAAAACCCCACCCACTGGGTGGCTGCCATGCTGGGGGGTCCAAGATCAAGGCCCCCCCTCCCGGTGCGCTGCTTGGGGAGGGGCGAGGCTCTCTGGGGCTGTTTGCTGAGGGGGCGGAGCCCATTCCGGGGGCTCTGCCCGCATGACCTGAGCACCTCCCCAAGTCACTTCCTAATCTTTGGGGGTTAGGGTCTAATGCCTGTGTTTAGACGGAGGATAGACATTCAGACTAGCAAGGGGCAAATAGTGGCCCATCCGGCGCACCACGTGAGCACCACGGCTGACATGGGCGGATCCAGACCCACCGGGGTCTCTGTGGGACCCTCAGTGCAGCAGGACCTTAGCGGCCTTCAGGTCCGGTCATGGAAGCCCGACCCTCCGAGGCCGCAGGCAGCCTCACCGAGCGAGAAGTGTTCCCCGATGTGGCTGGGCTCACCCCAGCCTCTCTGGGTGCCTCTGCGGGTACAGAATTCAGCCCGGGGCCCACTGGGCACAACTCAGGGCTCCTCCCCGGAGTGGCCTGAGAGTCTGGCTTCCCGTGGTCATGAATGCTGGCTCCTGGGAGGCCACCAGGGTGTGGGTGGGGGAGGTCCTGCGGTCCCCTGGGTCACCTGACCAGGCAGCACACTGGCCCCCACCCCTTTCCTGTTTATTTTGTAGATAAAAGCACTTAGAGAAATCGTGGAAAAGAAAGTCACCCAAGTGCCCCAGGCCTGCGCCGCTGCACCTGCCTCCCGCAGGCCCCAGCCTCGCCATCGGGCGTCTCTGCGGCTGCTCGGTAATCCCAGGGCTCTCTGCGCACACAGGTCGTGCTCCGGCCGCGGTCTCCGGTCCCGCGGAGCACCGATCACATGCACCGGGGGTCCCTGGGGCTGCGTGGCCATCGGCTGCTCGGCGAGGTTCGCACACATGGTGGCTGTGACCACGTGTGCACGGCCCTTCTCCTTCCAGTTTCCCTTTGATTCGAGCATCTGGCAAGGGTCTCCATCCGGAGCTGCCTTCTGCATCCTTTCTGCTGACTCTTGTCCCCAAGGGGTCCTGCGCACCATTTCTCGGGAAGAGGGAGAGCAGACATGTCCTGTGTTCCTCCGGTGATGTGGGCTCCCTTCCCCAGCCTTGCCCACGGCCCTCCACCCCCTTCTCTGTCCCTATATTTGCAGAGCAAGGCCGTGCTGTTTCTAGATCCTGGGTTGTGACGGCAGCTGGCGATGTCCCAGCTCCCACAGATTAGCATCTTCAGCGAGACCCCCAAGAAGCTGACGGGGCCTATGCACAAGGGGTTCCCAAGTCCTCTCCGGGGGCTGTGGGTGCCTGGTGTGCAGGCCATGCTTGCCTGCACTCCCTGTGTGTGCACGCTGGGAGCCTCCGCTGTTTGTGGGTGCCCAGGCTCCGGCCAGCGTTGAGGCACGGGGCCGAGCCCTCCCACATCTCAGCTGATGCCTCAACAAGCCCTTGAGGATGGGACTACTCTCTCCCCATTTATCAAATGAGCAAGATGAGGCCCCAAGGGCAGCACACGTGTCTGGAGGCAGAGAGGCGAGCTGCAAAGTGAGGAGTGGGATCCAAGAAGGAAAGGGCCCTCCCTGCCCTCTCCTCAGGGGTGGCCGGGTGGGCGGGACGGTCCCCACTCTGCCCGAAGCTCCACGTCGGGCTCCTCTTTGTGGCTTCTTCACTGACGCACTTCCCCGGCTGTCTAAAACACAGTCCATCCAGGCTGGTGAAAAAGGAAGCCCTTAATACTTTAGTGAGAATAAGTTTACGTTTCTTCCTGGGAGGAGAGACCCAGAACGAAATGCTGGGGTCTAAGCCACTCAGCCCCCTGCTCGGCGGTGGGGATACTGAGTCCTTGAGATGGGGAGGGCATGCCCCTAAAGAAGAGATCTCTGATGTTGGTCTGGTGATGCCTCCTGGCTTTCTTCAAGTGTTTTTCAAAATTGTTAAAAATAACATAGTCTTAATTCCATGTCAGCACCAAGTATGCGTGCCTTGGCGCCCAGAGAGGGGCCATGCGTCATCAATTCCCACGTGGTGACAGTGAGCTGTGGCTCAGAATAGGCCCGATTCAGGCCCTGTCCTGAGGCTGCCAACCCCCACAGGGCCCTGGAGAGTGTTGCCCATCGAACCCTGCCCACAGCAGAGAGGTTTCAGCTCCCCCATCGTCCATGGCAGGACCCGGCCCGGGGGCCCTGGAGGGCCCGTGTGTCTTGGTCCCCACCGCCTGGAGCAGCTCTTCCCCCCAACTGTCCTGTACCCCCTCCTCTCTGCCCCAAGACCCCGTTCCAGTGGGCACTGCCCAGCCCCAGCCCAGGGTCAGGGTGCCTGCCTCCGTCCCCCAGGATCGGCCATCACTGTGCTGCCCTGAGCCTCACATCACCAGGGGCCCCGGCCTCGCTGACCTGTGACCCTCCTGCTCCCCAGCTGTCATGCCCACCGCTGTACCTGGGCGCCCCTCCAGCACCCACATTCTGGGTCCCGTCTCCTAATAGGACCCCCTCTCGTGCTTCCCCTTGGCTGCTCCAGCTCAGGCTGGACCCCGACCGCGCGAGCTGTGTGACTCATCGAGCTTCCCTTTCTGTCTCATCAGTGCTCAGAAGTCAGCCGGACTCGGAGGGATCACACACAGACGGCCGCATGCGTGCCTGGGCCCGGCTGTGCACACGCGTGTGTGTTCAGATGGCGTGTTTCGGTGAACCGAGCTCAGCCACCGTTCCTTTCCCTCCCTGTGTTCCTGGGCAGGCCGTGAGCATCCTTGCCCCTTTGTAAGACCGTGCATCCTTTCCAGAGCGAGGGGCACACCGAAGCCATAGGAAAACCCGGCCGAGCTGCCCAGTCACTTCCTCAGCTCTAGAAAGGCGGGCTGTTTGCCAGCCCCGGAGCCCTCTCTGGTCTGGGCCGGCTGGGTCTCCACCTGCCTCCCCCTGCTCCAGCCCTGCGGATCCTGCCCTCTCCTGCTGTGTGCATGTGGGGTCTCTGAACTGTGGGGCTCCCTGCTGCACCCCACCTCGGCCAGCCCCTCCCCAGCTTCCCCCTGCCCCCCCCAGGTCCCAGGTCTTGAACTTGGGGTGTGGCCCCTGCTCTGGGACTGCTCGGGTCTGGTCGACTGGCTCATTCTGCTCCCCTTCCAGCCGCCCGCCTCTGCTCATCCCTGCCCCGGGTCCCCCCGCCCGTGCCCGCCTGGCCTGGTGGACACCCCTCCCTGCTCGAGAGGCCGGTCATGCACCCGGAGGCCACGCCAGCCCTTGGGGTTTCCTCCTTCCCGGGGCCTTGTCCAGCTGCAGCCCAGGCTCGCGCGAGACTGCGCTAAGGCCCCGGAGTTCCTGCGCCGCCGACCGGCTGAGGCTCCGGGGCTTCTCCGGGGAGGCCGGTGCACGCTGTTCGTCCCGCGAGCCCTGCCCAGGCCTCTGCAGGCCACGTGATGAGGGCGCGTGTCTGTCAGTGTGGGCATTTCACGGTCTGGACATTTCGGGCGTTTAAGTGGCCTTTTCCCCATATTTGGCCCTTTTATCCTGAATGTTCTCCTTTCGTTTGCCGCCCCTGCTCCAGCTCAGACCTCTCCACAGCCAGGCACTGGGCTTTCGCTGTGTGCACGGCGCGCTGAGTGGGCAACGGACCCAAGCGGGCTGGAGAGGCCACGGGAGGGAGCTGCGGGACAGCCGGGCCGCCCTGACCTCTGGCCAGCCAGGGCTGAGTGGGACCCGCCGGCACGGGGGTCAGGTGGGGTCCAAGTTCACGGTCCTGTGCACAGGGTTCCTTGTAAGGGTCATCGGCCACCCTGCAACCCGTTCCACCCAGGAGCTGGTGTCTGCCTTCCAGTTTGATGGAATCCCACTAGAATCTTCCCTGAAGTAAGATCAAGCTGCCCTTTCAGCGAGAGGAGGGGAGGCTCAGCGTCCTGTGTTGTGAGACACTAAATGTCTCATCGGACAAAGCCCAGGGAGCCAGCCCCTTACCCACAGTGACCCCCTCCAGGGAGCCAGCCCCTTACCTGCAGTGACCCCCTCCAGGGAGCCAGCCCCTTACCTGCAGTGTCCCCCTCCAGGGAGCCAGCCCCTTATTTACAGCGACCCCTCCAGGGAGCCAGCCCCTTACCTGCAGTGTCCCCCTCCAGGGAGCCAGCCCCTTATTTACAGCGACCCCTCCAGGGTGCTGACCCCTTATCAGCAGCGATCCCCCCAGGAAGCCGACCCCTTACCCGCGGAAACCCCCCCAGGGAGCCTGGGCGTTAGGCTCAAGGACCACTGAGTCCTTCTCACTTCCCTTCTGAGCCCCCCACACCGGGGAAGCACACTGCTCATGACCACGAGGACAGAAGCCATGTGACCCCCCAGTAGCCCAGGCTGTCCACAGTGTCCCGGACATGTTGATGGCCGCCTTCCAATGTTATTTCAGTCTGTCCCCCAACGTCCCTCTGGAGGGTCTTATTCTCTCTGTCCTCCAGCGAAGGAAATCGAGGCAGGGCTCAGCCCTGCGGCAGAACCAGAGCCCGCACAAGGCTGTCTGTGGAGCGGGTGGCCCGGGGAACGGCCGCTGCGGGGCTGAGCGCGGGGTGCGGTGCGGGCTCCTGCCAGGTGACCGGGGCCACACCTGTTCCTGGGGCACCGCACCCCAGCATCTCTGCGCACATCTGCCTCTGCCGGAGGGAGAGATCGAAAATACTCCGTTTGGAAATGAGCTCGTTTGCCATGTCATGGGATCCTAAGAGTAGCGGGTTAACTGTGGCTCCCAGAAAGGTAGGTCCAAGAGGCTCACAGCCCCTGCATGGGGGGGCTCACAGCCCCTGCATGGGGGGGCTCATTCTGGGATCACATGAGTTCGTGTTTGCAAAGCGTTGAGCACCGTCGCTGGCCTGAGTGGTGTTCTAGCTGCTTGTGAAATCAATTGAACCCATGAGCACCACAGCTTGAGGTCACCTGCAGCCCCTCAACGTTAGCTCACGTCCTTCCCGTCTTTTCCTGAGGGCGTACTTGCGTGGGCCCAAGGCAGCCACACTGCAAACGGGTTTTCTAGAAGGGCTGCCTGACTCCACTGCGGGGGGGAGGGGAGGGCGTGCCAGGCTGCCCTCAGTCCAGCTGCAGGGGATGCTCGAGGGCTGGGGTCCATTCCCGGGGGTCTGGGTGGGCATCGCTCCTGCAATCCTGGGTGCCGCAACACTCTGCCTGGGAGACGGAACCCCCCGAAGAATGCAGGTTGGAAATGGCGGAGGGGAAAAGCGCTAGAGGGAGGAGCTCCCGGGGCGTGAGGAGCGCGGGCGGACATCAGGAGGGGCTCTTGGACGTCACAGCCCACAGCACAACTTCTTCCCTATTTGGAATTCTTTCCTTTGGCCTGGACGCCCAAAAGCACAGAGAGGGGTCACAGGTTACACGCGACTTTCCGGGTCCTGCTGCACAGGACACAGGGGTCCGGCCGGAGGGGAGCTCTCTGCACCCTGTCCTCGCCAGCTTGGCCCCGCTCACCCGGAAGGTGGAGGTGAGGCCCATCCCGTCCTCAGGTCTCGGGCATCCCGGTGTCCTCTCTGGGTCTCGTGGTGACCTGTGTCTGAGCAGAGGAGCAGGTGGGGGGCCCAGCAGGGCAGAGCTCAGCCCTGTGGGGACAGTGCTTCCCTGGCGGGGCCCTCGCACTGGAAAGAGTTCCACCCTTCCAGATCCTACCCCCGCCGCCCGCTGCCTGCCTCGTAAATTCAGTTATTTCTTGGCCTACAAAAGGTTTAATTTTATGTGGTCAAATCCATCCATCTTCTCATTTGGGCCTCATTTCATTCCTTTTAAGTTTGGAAAGCCTCCCTGGGACCAGGGAGCTGGGAACTGGGTTTACCTTTTGCTGCAGGAGGATTTGGGGGCTCTGGTACCCTTGTAGGGCCTGTGGAGAGTCTCTGGAGAAAACACCCTGGCCCTCCTTCTCTCCCAGGGTGGAAGAGAGGGGCCTCCCCTCAGCCTTGCCCCCCGCCCCCCAGCTCTTGGCTCCCTGCTCACCCCTGGGCCTGTGCCCAAGCCTCCCCATCTGCTCCCAGGGTTTATGATGCAGGGACCGGAGAGCCCCACCTCCCCAGGCTGGCCCTACATCTCCAGCCCCCAGCCCAGCACGGGCGGCCCTGAAGCCAGGCCCATAGTCCTGGCGTGGCTGGCCAGACTCCTATGGGTGCCCAGTGGCCCGTGGTTCCCCTCTAGCCTGGTGCTCTTACTAGCTCTGGAATGTGAGTGCAGTCCCTGGGATTGAGGAGGGGCTGCGCAGCTCGGGCCCTGCCCTGGGCCCCAGAATCCAGGCCTGAGGGAAGAGCAGGGTCCTGCCATC
>PITA01033137.1:0-13119 GCA_004023965.1 Spilogale gracilis | reverse complement strand
TTCCCATTTACTTTCCTTCTCCCACTGTCCTCCAGTTTACCCCTCATGCACCGCAAGTTTGTAGCTTTCCCTATTCTAACACTATCAAAAGAAACAGAATCAGTCTCGATACGGTTCTATCCTGCAAATAGTGTTGTCATCAATTGGACCTAGATTCGATGGAGTAACAAGCAAGAAGCAACTTGACTGGCCACAATAAAAATTTTATAAGTCAATATACATGATGTTTCTAAAATGTGCATAGTTAGCACATTGAACATTGCTATATCCTTCAAAAACTTTTTGTTTAACATGATTGTAGAATATAATAACAACAGTGATTCTCTACTAGTCATCTATACATACACTTTCAATAAACAACACATACTGTTTTGGTCATTCTTTTTTTCTTTTTTTTCTATGTTATGTCTTTTCTGTTTATATTTACATAAAGACAGACTTATAGACAAATGGGACAAAAATAATAAAAACCCACACACATACAGTCAATGACTTTGATAAGTGCCAAGGTGCCAAGAATACACAATGGGGAAAGAATAGTCTTTTCAACAAATAGTGTCAGAAAAAATGGATATCCACAGGCAAAAGAATGAAATCGGACACTTACCCTACACCATGCACACACACACACACAAAACCCAAAATGGATTAAAGATTTAAACCTAAGACCTGAAACCATAAAACTCCTAGAAGAAAACATGGAAAAAGCTTCATAACAGCAGTCTGATCAATGATTTCTTGAATATGACATCAAAAGCTCAAGCAACAAAAGCAAAAATAGACAAGTGTTCCATTTACATTTACTGAAATGTGATTTACAACTTCCACATCTTTTGATCTGTTAATATCTTTTAGTTAATTATTTGTAAAATAAGCTTATGATGTCTATTTTTTTGTTGTTCATTTTTCCATAAAATCACTTCCACTGAAGTTTACAAAATGATCAGTGAATGATGGTTCATAAAACTTAAATTGGTCCTCCCCCACAGACAGTTTGAAACCTTTTTTAGAGCATCTGTACAGATTCTGAGAGTAAAGACGGTGCCTTCATCCTGCATTTTGCCTCAGCTTAAGTTTTAGGAGTTACCTCTCATTCTAAACATTTGTTGATATTTACTTGGGACATTGGGGAAACCAACATGGAGGAATTCCGCAAATGTGTGGCTTTAGCAAGAATTGTGTGGTACAACAGAAAAGTTCCTGCTGGTAAGACTGTGCTGCCACCTTGTGGCCTTTCCATTTATAATCCCAAGCTAAGACATCCACCCTTCACTTTTTTTTTTTTGGTCTTCTTTCCCTCTCAATCCTAACACTCATCTTGTCCCATCTCTCCTACCTAATTCCTTAGTGAGCCTCATGAAATCTACCGAATCCTCTGCTCTCCTTTATTTCATGCTTGCTTTTTTTTCTTCAGTTTAGGTAGTTTCTTACTGCTACATAAATGTGGGCCTTATTATTCAGTGCCAACCAAACTGTTATGAAAGCAGTGAATTATATAATTAATTGGGCACATGCCTTCAAATACAAGGAAAAAAATAGCAATAAAATATGTTATTAAAGTTACCTTACAGGGAGCAACTAGCAACACACAAGCCATCTTAGATCTACCCCAAAGTGGGAAGCCAGAGCCCAGAATAGAAACAATTTTTGGAGTGTTAAGCTGAGAAAAGGTCTTTTAAAATATACACATATCAGTGTAAGAGAGTTTGGCTTTTGTAAAAGCTTTTTCATTATAATGTCTTATTACTTTGATAGAGATCATATTCACTGTGACTCATCTGAATGAAGATGAAGCATGGCAAGGTAACAAAGGAAGACAGAAGAAAGTAGTCTCTTTGGGGAAATAGATATTTCTTCCAAGTTCTCCCTTCCTATACATATCAGTTTGGTAATCAGAATTGTGAGCAAGAACCCCATGATCAAGTTCCTCCATTTCCTTGTGGCTGTGGCTAAATTTAGCTTTAAAAATCATTTTTGTGTGGGCACCTAGGTGGCTCAGTCGATTGAACATCTGCCTTTGGCTCAGGTCATGACCTGAGGGTCCTGGGATAAGCCCTGCTCCATGCTCAGCACGTAGTCTGCTCTCCCTCTCCCTCCGCCCCTTCCCCTGCTCATGGGCTCACTATCTCCCTCCCAAATAAAATAAATAAAATTTAAAAAATAATTCTGTGCAACCTAAATGAGGCTTTGTGAAGTCGATCTTCCTTTGGAATTTTCCTACACCTAAGATATGTAAAAAATGGTGGCTCATGCAAAACAATAAAATAGTTTTTTTATCTCACACCATATACAAAACCCAACACAAAATTAAAGACAAATGTAAAAGCTGAAACTGTAAAAAAAAAAACAAACAAAAAACTATTAAAAGAAAACATAGGAAAAAGGTTCTTGACATTACTCTTGGTGATGAATTTTTTTTAATATGACACCAAAAGTGCAGGCATCAAAAGCAAAAATAAGGGTGCCTGGGTGGCTCAGTCAGTTAAGCATCTGACTCTTGGTTTTGGCTCAGGTCATGATCTCAGACTTGTGGGATTGAGCCCCACGTCGGGCTCTGCCCGCAGTGCCAGTCTGCTTAAGATTCTCTGCCTCTCCGTCTCCACCTGCCCCTCCCCCTGCTCTCTTGTTCTCTCTCTCTCTCTCCCCCCTCCTCTAAATTAATAAATAATTTTTTTTTAAAGCAGAAAGAGGGGTGCTTGGATGGCTGTCAGTTAAGCCTCTACCTTCAGCTCAGGTCATGATCCCAGGGTCCTGGGATGCAGCCCCAACGGGCTCCCTGCTTCACGGGGAGCCTACTTCTCCCACTCCCTCTGCACTTCCCCACACCCCATTTGTGCTTGATTTCTCTCTCTCTCAAATAAATAAATAAAATCTTTTTTTGAAAAAAAGTGAAAATAGACAAGTGGGACTATGTAATGCTAAAAGGCTTTTGCACATGTGAAGAAACAATCAACAAAGTGTAAAGGCAGCCTACAGATGGTGGGAAACATTTGTTAACAACATATATGATGAGGAGCTAATATCCAAAATATATATGGAACATGTGTAATAGCAAAAAAGAAACCAAATAATCTGATTTTAAGAAGGGCAAAGGACCTGAATAAACATTCCTCAAAAGAAGACATACAAACAGCCAACAGGCATATGAAAAGGTGTTCAAACATCACTAATCATTAGGGAAATGTAAGTCCAAACCACAGGAGGTCTCATCTCACACCTGTCTGGACGGCTAGTATCAAAAAGACAAAAGATAACAAAGGTTGGTGATAACACAGAAAAGGGAGCTGTTAGCCGGAATATAAATTGGTAGAGCTATTATGGAAAACAACATGGCAGTTCTTCCAGAAATGAAAAAATAAAACTACCACGTGATCTGGCAATCCCACTTCTGGGTATTTATCCAAAAAAACTGGAATCAGTATCTCAAAGATATATCTGCACTCCCATTTTAATTGCAGTATTATTCATAGTAGTCAAGATACGGAAACAACCTAGATGTCCACAGACAGATGAATGAATAAAGAAGGTGCAGTACATACATAAAATGATGTATTATCCAGCCTTAAAAAAAAAATCCTGGCATTTGCCACAACATGAATGAACCTGAAGGATATTATGTTATGTGAAATAAACCAGAAACAGAAAGACACATATTGCATAATGTCATTTATATGTGGAATCTAGAAGCATAGAGTAAACTCATAGAAGCATAGAGTAAAATGTTGATTGCCAGGGGTTGGAGCAAAGGGGAAATGGAGTAATGCTGATCAATAGGTACAAAGTTTCAGTTATGTAAGATGACTAAATTCCAGAGATCTAATGTACAGCATGGTGACTATGGTGTACATTAGATCAATACCATATTGCTTACTTGAAATTTGCTAAGAGGGCAGATCTTACATGTTCTCACACAACGCCCCCACCAAAATAACTCTATGTGGTTATAGGTATGTTAATTAGCTTGATCACTGTAACCATTTCGCAATGCATAAATATATCAAAAAATCAAGTTGTAGGCCCTAAATATACACAATTTTTATTTGTCAATTAAACCTCAATAGAGCTACTTTTAGAAACTGGTGGCTACTTGGGATCGCCTATCCCTGAAATTACCCTAAGATGCAATTGGTAAATATGCTAGTAGAAAGAAACTCCTTTATAAGGGAATATTTTTTTTTTAAGATTTATTTATTGGAAAGAGAGAGAGCAGTGGAAAGGGCAGAGGGTGAGAGAGAAAGAGAATCTTGAGCAGGCTCCGAACTCTGCACAGAGCCCAATACAGGGCTCGGTCCAGAAATCATGACCTGAGCAGAAATCCACTCCGATGCTTAACCAACTGAGCCACTCAGGCACCCCTTAAGGGAACATTTTTAAGTGGGATGTCATTTATTAATATTAAATAAAAGATGAAATCTTGGTCTTACATTTACAAGTTCATTGAGTTAGGAGATGCCAGGAAAGTGGAAGCAAGAAGTGAAAATGACAAAGGCATGATCAGTGGCCAATGGTGGGGAAGAGACCAATAGCAAGCACTCACAGAACTAAGCAAGAATATGTAACTAAAAAAAATAAGCGTCTTAAAAGGCAGAGATCAACGTGAAACATCTAAACCAGAAGGAGTACCCTCAAGGAGAAAGGACAGGTGCTATTGTGGAGACTGGGAGTTTGAGAAACTAGTTAAGAGTGGTAAAGCTGCTTCAGGAAGCCTTCCAGGTGCTTCCATTGACCCTACCGGGGTATTTTCAGCATAGGAAATGTGCTTAAGAACTTTTGGGTGGTAATTAATGGAAATACACAGTAGTGATCGTCACTTGCTCCTTCAAGTGGCCTGAGGAAGAGGAAAGAGGGAATAATCGGGAGTGATCTCCAACAATGAATCATGACCATCAACATGTCCAATGTCCTAGGAGATGACATGGAGTTGAAGGGGGGCAGGGGAACAGAGCGGAGAAGGCTGAGTGACTCTTCCACTGGCAACAGACAAGGGGTCACCACTGATCCAGAGGGAGGGTCTGCCTTAAACTGGAGGGAAACAGATACATACCAATAGCATGAATTTCCCAGGAATTTATAAAAGAGAGACTGCTGGCCCCGATTTGGACAAACTGAAGAACTCTCCCTTCAGGGGCTGTGGACCTATTAGTAGAAAGTGCCTCCCTTTGGGGAGATCAAGTCTCTGCTCCCTTTTGTAGGTGTCTCCCTCTCACAGAAGGGCAAACCTCCTAAGAAAGGGCCCTGGGGTTGCCACAGACAATAGAACCAGTGAATCGAATTGTATCCACACACCAGGTCTGGCGCCTGTTCCAGCTCAGGACAAAGACACTGAGGAGCAGGAGCTCGGAGCTTGATTCTTACAGCCAGAGGGAGAAAAACCCCAACACGTCCACTGGTATCCTCAGATAGTATGCTTTCATCCAGACTGGAATATGCATTCATGTATATTTTCATCTCCCAAACAGGTGGTTTGAAATGCAAATAAAGTAATAAGTGTCAGAGCCGTATCCTAGCAGTAGCTACTTTGCAAACGTTACCATGGCACCGATTCAACAGTGTTCTTAGAGGCAGCCACACCTCAGCAAGGTCTTTCTAACTTGGGACAGCAAAGTTCAAAGGAACTAACAGACACAGACTGCAGAAGGGTTCCGAACCAATTCGGGAGGTGAAGCTTTCCGGCACGGCTGGCCTCTGAAGCCCCTCGAAACAGGGCATGGCACTTAAAGGAGAAAGAAATGGAACGGACCATCTTCTAGAACACCTGGAATGTGATCCAAGCCAAGACAAAATGATGGTAATTATAACTGCTAACATTTGTTTTTAGCTGCTAACAGATTGTGCACAGATTGGGAAGGGCAAACTCCATTCTCCAACTACTGCAGTGCAAACTGTGCTTTACCAGTACTCACTAAATCCAAGCTGGGGGTGAAAAGAGAGCAGACTGTCCTCATGTATGCCTCGTTTATGTTAAAGTAAGGAAGGCTGTCGTCCCAAGGCTGAAGTCCAGGGGCTACTCACAACCGGAAGCAAGGAGCTGGGTTCTGCAGATCTCTGCTTCTAACTGTTAGTAGGTCTCTACCTAGGGCATCATGCCCTTCCCAAGCACAGCCAAAGCAGAGGGAAAAGGGCAAGGGGGTAGGGACACAGGATGCTGGGGAGACAAGTCTCAGCCAACCTGGCCTGTGAACCAACTAAGATTCCCCGAGGTAGGCCCTGGGCTGAACAGGGTATGACCCTGCCTGGGTAGCGGCTGAGTGAAAGGGCACATAAGCAAAAGTAAATGAGACAAGAGAGTCTGTGATCAATGACTAACTGATGATAGAAACCACAAATTCTCTAAGAGTTCAAAGCAGGCAGGAAGTCTTTCCTGCTTCCCCTTCAGATGAAGGTGATCAAAGACTAGTCTCCAAAAGACCCTCTGAAAAAGTGGAGGCATCACCAGTGAGGAACCCAGCTGATTGACAGTGAAAAGCCATTAGCAAGAATGAACCTCCAGAGCTCCCTCCATGACCTGTGGAGGCCACTAGTCCTCAAGATCTCCTTAAAGACAGTAAGGATTCATCCTTCCCAGCTAAAATAGCAGACGGAGTACAAAGAGAAGAGTACTTAGAGAAACAGTTGGGACTTTCCATACTGCCTTTATTTTGAAAGATACGAAGACTTCTGTTTCCCATAAGGGTAACTGTGGGACCATTAAGTATAGTTAATTCCACCCATTCACCCACTGCAAAACAGAAAGGCAGACAAAGGCCTCGGGGTACCACTTCCGTAACATTCAGTCAAATCCTAGGGGACTTGAAATTGCAATTTGAGTGATCACTTCAATATCAGGCATGTCCCCCAACAGCGGACCACATCCAAAGCACCAGATTCAAAAGCAAGTGGGACTCTGGGCTTGGTTTGCACAAGTTTTGGTATTCATAGAGATCTATCTAGTTGATGAGTATGGCTGAAAGAGGAGGAAATCCAGGGAGAAAACAGTGCCCAGAATCAACCTGAGATGGTGTGAGGCTCTAGGCCAAAAGTGAAGTGAGAAAGTCCAGGACCCGAGGAAAAGATAGGCAAGGTCTGGGAAGCCTCGGGACACGAATTCGGGCACATCAGGAAAATGCACAACTAAGGAGGACACTGAGGTAAACACCAGATCCTAAGGACTAAATTGACATAGCAGAGATTAGCAGAAACCAGGAATTTGGTGGGTTTGTGGCATCCAGATTACTGCAGAGATATCAGCCACAGGGAAAATGGTGACATTGGGAAAGTCACATTCCACCCATAGCAGGACTGAGGCTCCTAAAATATTTTCTGCCCAGGACAGCTTAGCAAAGGAGCTCTGCAGGTTTCAGCCACACCAAATACGGCAGGGATGGAGAGGACTGGGGTGGAGGAAGAAGTTGATCAAAAGGCTTCCATATGAAAGATTTTAATAAATACTTCTGAAATGACAAATTAGATTTTGGAAAGTGAGAAATATATTTCCTTTTGTTTTATAATGGTCAGTTTCTCTCTCTTAAATTTTCTACTGCATCTGTGTTAAAGAGTTAAATGTAGAAGATAAAACCATACATACCATACATACTAGAAAAAAATATGGGGAATACCTAAGTCCTCTTTGATGAGGAAGTCTTTTCCAAACCAGTACTAAAAGATAAATCTTAAGGGCAAAGATGAGACCATATAAAAATGTAAAAATTGGTATAATTAAAAACACCATCAGCATAATCAAATGGCTCCATAAACCAGGTGAAATACTTTCAAAAATTATGACAGCTAATATTCCTTTTTTTAAATTATTTTTTCAGTGTTCCAAGATTCATTGCCTGTTCCCCACACCCAGTGCTCCATGCAATAGGTGCCCTCAGTACCCACCACCCGGCTCTCCCATCCCCCCACCCCTCCCCCCCAAGTCCCTCAGTTTGTTTCTGTGTCCAAAGTCTCTCATGTTTTGTTTCTCTCCCTGAATTACCCTACTTCCCATTTCCTTTCCTTCTCCTACTGTCTTCTGTATTACCCCTTATGCACCACAAGTAAGTGACATGTGATACTTGACTTTCTCTACTTGGCTTATTTCACTCAGCATAATCTCTTCCAATCCAGTCCATGTTGCTACAAAAGTTGGATATTCATCCTTTCTGATGGAGGCATAGTATTCCATCGTATATATGTACCACATCTTCTTTATCCATTCATCTGTTGAAGGGCACCTTGGCTCTTTCCACAGTTTGGCGATTGTGGCCACTGCTGCGATGAACATTGGGGTACATCTGGCCCTTCTTTTCACTACATCTGTATCTTTAGGGTAAATGCCCAGTAGTGCAATTGCAGGGTCATAGGGTAGTTCTATTTTTAATTTTTTAAGGAATCTCCACACTGTTTTCCAAAGCGGCTGCACCAACTTGCATTCCCACCAACAGTGTAAGAGAGTTCCCCTTTCTCCACAGCCTCTCCAACACTTGTTGTTTCCTGACTTGTTAATTATAGCTAATATTCTTAATACCAAAAAGTTCTTGCAAATCAGTAAGGAAAGCCTCAACAAAGCAAGCGGTGGGGGCAGGGGGAGATAAGGGATCAAATATATTTCACAGAGGAATAAATACTATAGACCAATAAGCAAATGTGAAAATGTGTTCAACCCCACCAGGAACTGAGTAGGTCCAAATTATAGATGCAAAGGGATATGGATGCTCACTTCTCAGATGGGCAAAGGAGGTAATAAACATCACTGGGACAGAATGAGATAGAACTGGGACATCCTCCTAAGAAGTAATCTGACAGTTTGAGCTATAATACAATTTTAGTAATCTATATTAAAAGAAAGAAAACTCAAATTTATTTACAGAAATGCTCGTCAAAGCCTTATTTATAATAATAAGAGGCAAGAACCTGAATATTTGATTACATATTTGCTGCATAATAAAGTACTAATTAGTCATGAATATTGTTTTTTGAAGAATTTTTAATAACATGGGGAAATACTCATGACCTAAGTGAGAAGCGAAGTATAAAATATGACATTACTTATGCGGTGCATAACAAACACACATATAGCAAAAAGGCTGGAGGGAAGAGACATGTTAACAGTTTATGGGAACATAAACTGAGATAAACTGGTAGGAGTTTTTATTTTTCTCTTTATATGTTAGTATTTTTTAAAAATCCTACAAGAAATACATAATACTTGAATAATAAAACGTTATTTAAAAATATTCTTAAAACTATATTAGAATACCCTAGGTTGCTGCATGGGAACAATGATAACTGAATAATTTTTGTTTAAAGGAAAAAAATCATTACCTAAAGACCTCAACTTTTGTGGTTTAACATCCCAGAAACTATTTATTTGAAATATCCTAAAGAACCATATGTGCTTTCCACAATGGTGAAGTTTCCACAATGTTCTAACAAGACCCGCCCACTGGAAATAAAACTCTCAAATAGCAAAATGTTCACGACCCAAAGAATACTCAAATGCCATTCCTACGAGAAGTCTCCACCAGTAACCATGATCCTTTTCCCAAAAGGATAATTAGCTCCAACTAACTGCCACTGATCTGAAGAAATAGCTGATTTTAAATGCAAGCACACCCAAAACCTATGCAGATAATAAGATAATAACATTCAGGAAAGGGACAAAGGAAGATCATTACAAACAAAATTGCAAAACCCACCCTTGTTTGTTTAGACTTTCATAAACAAGAATCACTTAGATAATCCTGGGATTTGTATTACCACTACTAAGAGCTAATCTTTATTGAGTTCTTAACATGAATCAGGCACATATTAAGCATTTTATATGTATTCCATCATTCATCATAATCCTCCAGATACCTTCTACACGGAGGTAGGTATTATTCTTACCCTCAATTTACAGACAAGGAAACTGTGACTCCCAGACTTTAAACACCTTGCCGAAAGTCACTGAGCTGGCAAGTGGCAGAGCCCAGATTTGACACAAGGCAGACTGTTTCCAGAACTTGCACTGTTAACCCATTCGCTGTATTGTCTCACAATCTGTGAAGCAGGTAAAGCTACATTATGTCCTCCTTTTCATGTCCTCCCCACGCCCCACGAGTCTCAATGAATCCTGAGCTTTCTTATCTATGGCTCTCTATCACTACCTTTTACAATTAAAGATGCTAGAGCTATTGTGCTACCTTCTTTGAAGTAAAGTATGGCTCAGTAAATTAATGCATTTTCTTTAGTTTTTCCTGCATTGGTTTTATGTATAGTTTCTCTTCCTTGTTTAGGGTTGCAGCTAGAAGACCATAAAACTAGCAATGGAGCCCTTACATAAAGAATACCTAGCAAACCATGGAACAATAGTAAAACCTTATTACTGGCTAAGCTTCTCTCTAGATTGCTCGAACTGTCCTTACCATATTCGGACAGGTGAAGAAGCAAGAGTTCCTTTTACAGAATTTCATCAGATTTTTGGATTCCCTTACGGGCCAGCATATCCTCAAACAAAGCACCTCACATTTTATGAACTAAAAACTTCTTCTGGAAGCCTGGTGCAAAAGGGCCATGCTAGTGGTTGCACTGAGAATAATACCCATCCAGAATCAATGCTATTTGAAATGAACGGTTATTTTGACTCAGCCCGACATAATAACAATGCTATCAGGCATATCATTCTGTATTCCAACAACTCTCCTTGTAATGAAGCCGATCACTGCTGCATCAGCAAAATGTACAATTTCTTAATAATGTATCCAGACGTTACTCTCAGCATTTACTTTTCTCAGCTCTATCATACTGAGCCCGAATTTCCTGCCTCGGCGTGGAACCGGGAAGCTCTCCGGAGCCTGGCCAGTTTATGGCCACAGGTCACCTTGAGCCCAATAAGTGGCGGAATTTGGCATTCTCTCCTCAACAGCTTTGTGAGCGGTGTCTCAGGACCAAGTGTTTTCCAGCCCATTTTAACCGGGAGAGCACTGGCTGATAGGCACAATGCATATGAAATCAACGCCATAACAGGAGTGAAACCTTATTTCACCGATGTGCTTCCCCAGACAAAAGAGAATCAGAACATAAAAGCTCAGAGCTACCCCTTCAATGAGGTCTTTCCTGGACAGTCTTTGCAAATGACATGTGGAGGACCACAACCCAATCTGACCCCAGACCTCAGGGTTCCCATTGTTTTTGTGTTGGTGCCTTTCAGAGACCTACCACCAATCCATGTGGGTCAAAATGCACACAGACCCAGGAATATCGTGAGGCACTTAAATATGCCACAAATGTCATTCCCCAAAACCAAGGACCTCGGAAGGCCTCCTGTGGGAATGCCAGTGGAGAGAGTGGACATCACGGAGCAGTTTGTAAGAAGCAAAGAGGCAGATGAAAAGAAAAAGAAAGGGAAAAAATAAAATCTATATTTCTACAACATGAAACCAAACAGCTACCAGAGGACAAATTTGATAGCAAACAAAAATCTGGAGACTTTCTCTCTTTGGTCTGATCCAAGATGGGAGATGAACTGATACTCTAAAAGCAAAACCTGAATTATTCGCTATCTCAACTGCAATAAAGCTACAGTACTTTTAACATAATCCAAGATGTTTCCATAAGCAACCTGACCTCGCTTCTTTATTCTGAAAGCTATTCTGGAAGCGATCGAATCAAAATGGAGCCATTAATACCTTGCCAATATTTTTGTGTGGAAAAGGAAATGTCACTATTCTAGTCTACCCACATCATCTTTCCACCGAAAAAGCCCATGGACTAAACAGCTTCCTAAGTTGGTTTTAGTATAAAAATTTACTCTAAAATTGGAAAACAGCCTGAAGTTACTGACATTAAGTGCTGTCTGCAAAAGCAAACCAGTTATTTTCCATTAATTGTTAATCGTGAACAGAAGACTTTAGGCAGGCCATTTTTTCCCTAAAGTGGTTCAAAATAGTTTTGTACGGGGAAAAAAAAAAGGACTCTTTTGCTATTTGATCATATATAGCTGCAAAAATTGATTTTTGAAGCCTAGTCACCTGTTCAATGTGATACTTTGCCCTGCTCAGATCTCTCCTTCCTGATCAGACTAGATGCAGGATGATACATGAGACCCTGCAAAAGCTTCCTCCATCACACGCCATATAAAATCTAAGCTGCTCTTACCGGCTGTCAAGGCTCCTTCTCTGCCTTCTGGCTGCCCAGTCACATCAGCAAGAGTGTAAGTTTCTACTGGTCAAGTGCCATCTCTCTCCCTCTTCGGTTTGCCCTTAGAATTTAGCCAAGTATCCAGGCAAAATGTGGGTAGCAAATCTCAACAATCTCAATAGTCACTGCTTTTCAGCACTCCATACCTATTCCAACAAGGGCTCACTTAACCATCCTGCAATGGACATCATTTTTTGTTGTTGTTAGCATCCATTCCCCCTTCTTCTGATTTAGCTCCCCAAGGCATAACCTATTTTACTTCCCTTTTCCCCAACCCTCCCTCTTTTCAGCAGTGTATATTTATACTGTCTCTCAAAATCTTGTTTGAAACACACTTCTAAGAAGTGTTCCTTGAATACCCACCTGAGAGTGTACATTAAAGCACTTTGTGCTTAATTCATTCACACTTGTGGCCTCACTTTCCTCTTAGAAATATGTAAAAATATATTATAAGAAAAATTTATATCCATTTGTGACTTGCTACTAAATTTTTTCTTTTTTAATAAAGAAGATTTGTTTATTTTTAGAAAGAGAGAGCATGCGTGGTGGGGAGGGACAGAGAGAGAGAGAGAGAATCTCACACAAATCCCTCACCGAGCAGGGAACCCAATGTGGCTCCATCTCACGACCCTGAGCTCATGACCTGAGCTAAAATCAAAAGTCAGATGCTTAACCGACTGAGCCACCCAGGCACCCCAAATTTTTTCTTAATGTATGTAAAAGTAATGCTAAGCTAATAAGATAGTTTTGCCATTAAAAAAATCTTAAAGTAGATGGGGTAACTGGGTGATAGACACTGGGGAGGGTATGTGTTGTAATGAGAAATGGGCATTATATAAGACTGATGAATCACAGACCTGTACCCCTGAATCAAATAATACATTATATATTAATTAACTGAATTTAAATTTAAAAAAGAGAAATCTTTTTTAATTTTTAAAAATAAAAAATAAAAATAAAAGCTTATTTTTTTTT
>PITA01033136.1:0-13125 GCA_004023965.1 Spilogale gracilis | reverse complement strand
CTTCTTATCAATTTTCTAGAGTCACTTTTACTTTTTTGCTAGATATGTAGAAATACTTTATATATTCTGAGTACAATATTTTGTCAGTTATTAGCATTTTAAGTATCTTCTCACAGGTTGAGATTTGTCTTGTAACTTTAAAGTATATTTTAATATGCAGATGTTCTTAATATTAAGATGTTTTAAGTTAAGAATTATATACTACAATAAATTAAGTTGCATATGAAGAGAAATAAAAAGAACAATTGCAGTAAATTCAAAAGAATTCACACAAGGACATATAAAGAGTCAAAGTTTTGGAAATGGAAGACAAAAAGTCTTGAAAACCATAAGAAAGGACACCATACCTATTGGGCAAAGACAATTCAAATGACAACAGATTTCTTATCAAAAAACATGGAGGCCAGAAGAAAGTGGTACAAAATGTCAAGAGCCAAAAGGAAAAAAGCCCCCCAAAATGCCATCAACATAGAATTCTGTATCAAGTGAAGGATTCTTTAAGAATAAAGTGACAGTGAAGAAGTTTTCAAATAATGAAAAATGGACAACAAACATAAACAGCAGACTTAAGTCCTAGCATGTTTATAATCGCACTGTTTGTAAATGGTCTAGATATACCAAATAAGAGAGACAAAAAGAATGAATTAAAGCACATGACCTCACTATATGTTTTCTATAGGTAACTTATATTAAGTATAATGATATTAGCAGGTTAAAAGTAAAATAAGGGAAGAATATAGCATAAAAATATTAATAAAAAATAGCAGAAGTGAATATATCTAATATAAGATAAAGTGACTTTAGAGCAAAGAAAATTACTAGAGACAGGAACGGATATTATATAAACAAAAAAAGGTCAATAGAACACATGGTGATCCTGAATCCAGATGTGCAAATTATATAAAGCAAAAATTTATAAAGTTAAAAAGAGAAATAGAGAAATCTGCAATTATAGAGACTTTGATATACTTCTTTCAACAAGAGAACAATTAGATAACTAAGTCTGACATCTTATATTAAAATTAACTCAAAACAGAATCACAGACTTAAGTGTAAAGTTAAAAAATTAAATGGAAAAAATACAAAACTTTTATGTAAAAACATTAAAAAAGTTATTGGATGTAAGGTTTGGCAAAGAGTTCTCAGACTTGATTCTAAAAGCATGATCTAACAAAAGAAAAATTAATAAGCTGGTCTTCATCAAAAATATTTAATTTTAGTTTGCTACATGAAAGGCCCTGTTAGCATAAAAGACAAATTGCAGAGATGGAGAAATATCTGCAAATCACACATCCAGCAAAAGACTAGTACCTAGAACATACAAAGAGCTATCAAAACTCAATAGTAAAAAATAATTTTAAAAAAGGCACCATGCAATTAGATAACGGACCCCCCCCAAAAAAAAGACAAAAAAACTCCACTGAATGGTACAGATGGCAAATAAGAAAAGTGAATGATTTTCCACTAGGAAAAGGTAAATTAAAACCACAGTAAGATATCCCTACTTACTTAATTCTCAAAATGGCTAAAATAAAAAAAAAATAGCAATAATACCAAATGGGAGTGAGGATGTGGAGAAACTGGGTCACTTAGCTTACTGGTTAAGAATATAAAATATGCCACTCTGGAAAGTATTTTGTCAGTTTCCTTTAAAAATTAAACATTCAACAACTATACAAACAAGATATTTCATTTATCAGAGAAATAAAAACTTATACACAAAGGGTTGCAGAAAGGGAGGTGGGTGGGGTGATGGGATAACTGAGTGATGGGCATTAAGGAGAGCAAGTGATGTGATGAGCACTGGGTGTTACACACAAGTAATGAATCACTGGACACTGTATCAAAACTAATAATGTACTATATGTTGGCTAATTGAATTTAAATTAAAAACTGAAAACAACTTACACACATATAAAGACACGTTTAGAAATGTTTATAGTAATTTCACTTATAATAGACAAAAATGGGAAATAATACAGATAGCCTTCCATGTGTGAGGAGTTACACTTTGGTTCATTCATATCATGGAATATTACTCCATAATAAAATGGGATACTATATTATTTCACACACTAGCCTAGATGAATCTCTAGAGAAATCAGCTGGGTGATAAAAAAGCAATACTAAAAAGTTAAACATTGCTCGATTTTATTTATATAACATTCTTGAAATGGAAAAACTATAGAGTTTGAGAGCACATTAGTCATTGCCAGGGATTAAGGGTGGGGGAGAAAGAGTTAGATGTTGCTATAAAAGGGGACATGAAGGATCTTTGTGTTGTCAGAAATGTTTTATATTTTGACTATAATAATGTGATTATCCCATTTGTGATAATGGACTACCAGTTTTCAAGATGTTTCCCATTGGGGAAAAAATGGGTGAAGAATACAAGGAATCATGGGCAATGAATCTTGGAACACTGAAAAAATAAAATAAATTTAAAATAAAAAAAAAAGAATACAAGGAATCTCTTTGTGTTATTTGTTACAATGGCATATTAATCTAATTTTAAATAGAATAAATTTATACCATTTATTTTTACTTTCTAAACTTATTGAATCTTTGTATTTATATCTTTTGCCAAATATGGGGACTTTCCAACTATTATTTGAATATTTCTTTAACCAAGTGTCTTTTCCCTTTCCTTGAAGGACTCCAAGGACATAAACATTAGATCTTTGGTCATAGTGGCATGGTTCTCTGGGCCTTGGCTCATTTATATGTTCAGTCTATTTTCTTGGTAATTTAGATTCCGTGTTTTCTGGTGTTCTATCTTGTAATTCACTAATTCTTTCCGCTGTCCCAACCATTCTGCTGTTCAACTCATCCAAAGATTGTTTTTAAAATTTCAGTTATTTTATTTTGTTCATTTGGTTCTTCTTTATATCTTCTATTTCTTCACTGAGACTTCTTTTCCCCTTCATTTGTTTCATTTGTAATTGTTCTTTGAAGCATTTTTCTTTTCTCATGGTTGCTTTAAGACCTTCCTCAGATGAAGGTAATATTTCCATTATCTCAGCGTTGTGATCTTTCAGTTCTATTTTTTCATTCAATGTGAGATCATCTTGGTTCTCACTATGACAAGAGATTTTTTTTAATTTGAATCTGGTATCTGAGGTATTATGCACTGAATCTCAAGGACATAATGTCAAAAGATGAGATGCATAAGATCATGCGTGTAATTGTCATGAAATTTTAAGTATCTATTTAGCTTAGTTAAAATATTAAAAATTAAAAACTCAAGAAAGTTTTTCCAAAAAGACCCAATGAGTAGATTTTAAAACATATATATAGACATATAAAAGGATAAGAATTCTTGAAGCATCAGTAACAGAGAACCATGTGAGCATACAAGGCCCACCAAATATCAAGACTTATAAACTTATAGTAATTTTGGTACACTGATACTCACAAAAACACTGATACACACCGAAAAATAATGGAATTGATTTAAAGTCTATAAAGTAATCCAAAAATATATGGAGAATGGTATATGACCCATTCATTTACACTTTGTTCCAAGTTGGACTAGTATTTTTTATTTAATCTAAATAGATATTTGAAATACATAATTACATCATGATCTTATGCATCTCATCTTTTGACATTATATCTATGACTGTTTACTTATCTAGGCCTTCTTTCTCATATGCATATATAATTTTATTTTATTTTTATTTTTTATGCATATATAATTTTAAATTATTTATGTTTTATATCTTAAAATGGATATTTTTCTATTTCTTATTATATTTATACTAAGCAGGATTTTTAATAGCATCTTCTAACTATACATGTCTTATTGAAATACAGTTGACTTGTGTATGGATCTTATATCTAGTCTGCTAAACTCACTTTCAATTAAAATTTATATAATCATATTATATACATTCTTGAATGGCATATAATCTAAATAAATCTTTATAGAATATAGTGCTATTTTCCATGTCTTTAAAAAAAAATATTTTATTTATTTATTTGACAGAGAGAAACACAGCTCGAGAAGGAACGAGAGAGGGAAAAGCAGGCTTCCTGCTAAGCAGGGAGCCCGATGCCAGGCTCGATCTCGGGACTCCAGATCATGACCTGAGCTGAAGGCAGTTGCTTACCCAACTGAGCCACCCAGGCACCCCTCCATGTCTTTTCATCTTTCCTGATTTGTATCTCCCAGTCTGTCTAGTTTGGATATTTTCATAAAAAGATTCATTAAAATTCAAAGACTTTATTTTTGCCTATGTTTAATTATTGTTCAATTTACCCATTAAACCTGAATTATGTTTTAAAATTTTAGAAGCCCTGTGTAGTTCCTGTTCATATCTAATTGAACATATTTGTATTCTCTGGTTCTTAAATTATTACTTTAATCACATTAAATTGCCTTATTTTATATTGTGCATGTGCATGTGATTTGTCCTATACACGCAGTTTTGATGGGATTGATTCTGAAAGCTTTTGGCATTGTTATTCTTAATCATGGTAGCTTGTTCTTTCACATATTTAGTGTTCCTTGTAATTTCGTCCTTGAAATTTACCTGTGGCATTTTTTTTTCTTTAAGACTAGCTTTAAAGTGTTAATTTGCTTCTACCTGCTGCCTACGAAAAATATTTTCATTGGACCTGTTAAATAAAATCTTTAAAGAAAATTGTTATTTATTGACAGAGAAAGATCACAAGTCGGCATAGAGAGAGGAGGAAGCAGGCTCCTTGCTAAGCAGAGAGCTGGATGCGGGCCTCGATCCCAGGACCCTGAGATCAGGGCCTGACCTGAAGGCCGAGGCTTTAACCCACTGAGCCACCCAGGCACCTGGACCTGTTAACAATTTTGCTTAAGGTTTTCAGACAACATAGCTCATGGGATTCTCTCCCCAAAGGAGCATAAGTACAGGCTAGTTGTTAGGAATTTTCAAGGGAAACTTCTTATTGCTGCCTTCAACTAGACTCAATGCCAGATTAGGTAGACATTCCACTACACACATCTACAGGATATGTTAAGTTTATAGTTGTAGAGACACAACTTCCTCTCACTTCTTACTTGCAAAAGTTTTCAATGAGCCAACCTTACATAAATTTAAGAAAATCTGTATTTGTATACCTAGTTTATTCAGCCACATTATTATCTATAAGGAGCTCAAAATTTTAAATAATATTCATTTATCTTAAAATGACTATGACTTTATTTGTTTCTACTTAACTTTGTATTTGACTTTCTTATTAGTGGCCGGTACTAATGCTAATGGGTCAAATATTAGAGTCAGAAACCATTCTAAGCTCATCTCTTTACATATATTCTAGATTACAAGATTAAGTGATATCTCCTAAATGTCAGACTCATACTCAGTTTTTACTCATCCTCTTCCCTCAGTCTGAAATACCATGCTACTCCAACCTCCACCCAGTCCCATTTGCTGGAAATTTACTACCTCAAAGCTCAAGTGAAATATGGAATTCAGTAAGCACTCCCCATACTGTTTGCTCCCACAACCACACCACACTGTCACAGGTTATTTATTTTGCCTACATACTTTGAACATTAATAAAAAATTTATTCATCTTGAGTGTCAAATCTATAATTAAATATCTAGTTAGAGAAAACTTGACCTTCTTTATATTGTTAAAGTAACATGAAATAATCTATTTCTTCCAATGGGAGAATTCAGAACTCAAAATATTATATATAAACAGAATTTTTATTTCAAAACAATGAAAGATGACTAATGGCACAAAAAGGTAACTGATGAAAGACTGATTTCAAGTAAAAGCTATGTAACTAAAATTCTCAAGGAGTGCATTTGGGGAGGTTTTTTTTGTTTGTTTTGTTTTGTTTTTTAGCATAATGCAGTTTTGAAATAACAAAGAAATAGGACTTGGAAGCAATTCTTTTGAACTATGGCTTTGAAATGTAAACTACTTAGAAAGTGGAAAAGTTACATTTTAGTAATGGTTTAGAAAAACATATGAATTAGCAGATCTGATAGAATTACAGATGTTAACACTGAGAAGTAAAAACCAATAAATCACCCTTCAAAGGGATACAAAAGAGTTCTCTCACAACTATGTATATGGAAAGTGAATCATGCACTACACAAGTAAACACCTGAAGGAAAAGTAAAAACTGGATGCAATTTAATTGATTACACTGATCTCACTGTGACAAACAGCAATGGCCTTTCATTAACATATATTAAAGAACTACAAAGGTTACAAACAGTTCCTGGTTTTAATGTTCCTTCATTACTTTCTTCTTCACCTTCTTTTTCTACTTCTTTTATATTTTAAACCATATTCACTTAGCATTCAGCTAAAGAAACAGCAGGACTCTCTTGAACCTGCCACCAATGATTTATTAGGCTCATTTTCCATTCATTTGTTTATAGATCAAACACAGAAAGGTTCAACAATATTGAACATATTTAATAAAAAGCACACCCACCAAGTATTTAAACTTTGTATTGTGCAGGTTAGACATTTTGGAAGAAAGACAATAATTACACATAGGCAATTGCTTTGATGTAGCCTCTCAAATCAATACAGCTACTTAGTACAATGTAGGCATTTATGTGTGTTTAGCATTGGCACTCTTTCCAGAGTATGACATTTCAGGTAAATGTGCTTTATTGCAGACATGGGAAAACAGATCAATGAACTTCTCATTGACAGCCTCTTTCTCACTTGCTAGCCTTTATAAATGGGATGTCATTAATCTCTCATTCGCTACAACAGCAGTCTCTAAATTGGTTGACTGTGCACCCCATTAGCAAAAAGATTTTGTTTTGGCTAGTCTGCTTTATTATTTATAAATAATAAATTTTATAACATTTATAAATAAAATTTATAAAATTATAAATTCACAAAAATTTCCAAAAGTAGAAATTTTAAATAAACACTAGCAAAAGAAAAAGTGTAATATTTTCTTCCTGTACTTTATGGATCATCTTTGCTCTGTCCCTGAATCATGCATACATTATTTTGGAGACCAACATCCTAGAAAACCTATGTGTCCTGTGACACACAGCATATAACTAAATAAAATAGCTATCTACAGAATGCAGAAAACTACATTAAGTGCTCTTCTGATTGTTTCCCACAGAATCAGAAGGTTTTCATTAATAGTCATGTTTAGTGAACATTATGAATTTTAATATCATTTCCACATAATACAACATTTACTTCCCAGTGATACAAGCAATGTCTCACCAATAGATGGTATTCCAGAGTGAAAACTTAAATTTAGGTTTATCATAATTATGGGATATTCACAGTCTAGCTTATTTTCTATTATACCAATGTTTTTTCAATAAAATGATTTATCCATTCTAAAAATAAGCATGGGATATATTATCAAGCTGGACTCCCTGGTTCTGGTTTAACACTCATGTGTGGGAAATGAGTATCTAAGTCTTGCCCTTTATGTAGTTTGTAACCATTGGTTTCAATGGTGATAGTTTGTTCCAATGTGCAAAAGTGTGCTGTACCAATATCCATTTAGTAATGAAGACAAAAAGTAATGCTATAGAGTTGAATTATTTTTTTTTCAAGGTTTGTATTTACTTGATAGAGAAAGAGAGTACACACAGGAGGAGCAGCAAAGGGAAAGGGAGAAGCCGACTCCCACTGAGCAGGGAGCCAAATACAGGGCTCTATCCAAGGACCCCAGATTCATAACCTGGCCTGAAGACGGAGGCTTAAAGAAGCCACCTAGGCGCCCCTATAGAACTGAATTGTTATAGATGTACACCAGCTTAGAAATAAGTTTAAAACTCTAAAACATTTAAACTATTAAAATAAGGGGCTTTTAGGTGACAGTTGCATTTGCACTAAATCCCCTGTAACTTTGCATTCCTAACAAGTAGTAGAATGATGAAAGTGGATGACATTTAAAATATTCCCACATTTTAAACCTTGTGTCCTATGTCAGGGTTTCACATTAATAGTGCTGCTTTTTCATGATAAGTTAGATCAGTGTTTTTCTGCAGGTTATATATCTTCTCAAAGAGACCGGGATCTATCTGGTGAGTATTTCACAGATGATTAGAAGGTCTGTATGATTACTAAAATATACAGTTGAACCAGGCAAAGTGAGGTACTTTAGCAAAAGAGAAATATTAATTTAAAATTGCATTTTGACACCTACAATGCAAAGCTAACTAGGAAAAGGAGGGAGCATACCGTAATTTATGACAATATTATCACTGTACTCACTAAAATTCAATTATGACCCCAGGATGTTGTTAGGTAGTCACACAGGCAAACGATGTACTCCACTGGACACAAACAGATGTGAGAGTTAATTTTAAACCTCTGGGGGCAATATGAAAAGTAAAGACACAGTCATTTTAAGATGCAAAAAAACAAGATGTGATTACGATATGTGGCCTATGACTTTTTTTAGGGAACACCTAGAATCATAGAAGTCAGTGGGTACACAGATTTAATTAAATCTTCTGTTGTCTTTACAGAGGGGGAAACTTAGAGCAGAGGTAAAATATCTCAAAGTCGCAAAGTAATATAATGCAGAACTGAGACCAAACTCTGACATCGTAATATTGTTTTAGACTATTTACCCCACCTACAGTACATGTCTTAGACTATTATTAAGGACATTACTGCATAACTTCGAAGTAATTTTTATTTTTTTTAACAATGAAAAGCCACTTGAAGTTCATTTTGGGAAACAAGGTCAACCTTTAAACAAGGTTATAACAATGTTTTAATCTCTAGGCTGCTCTCCATTCAAGAAATATATATCTCGTCTTCCCCCAGTGACTAGATCTTTAGTCATTTTATACATAATTTCCAAAGAATAGAATCAGTACCAGGAAAATGGTTAAATTATCAAATGATTTGAGCAGTGCATATAACATCAGCACCAAAAGCAAGACCCTGAATTCAGTCCAATTTTCAGTCCTAACTGAAAAATAATAAAAATAATTTCTTCTTCACTGTTATATGAGCAGTTACAAAATGTTTGGATCAACAAAAGGAAAATATATATTATATAAAGTAAAATGTAATAAGCTAAATTAAAATATATAAATTAAATATAAATGTATATAGAAATTAAAATATATAAATTGGTAGTTATATATAAAACTTGTATGTACATATATATAAACATACATATATGCATTCACACATATATACATCATTCAGGAATGTTAAATTGATTTGGATTATTATATTAGCAGATTTTCCAAAATCAGGTTTTCATTGTTTTATAATTACTGCCTGTGAAATAAAAAATAAGTCTGTGACACATTGAAACACAGAAAAATATACAGCAAGGCAAATGATATAATCATTCATAAACGGAGATTTTACCAGAGAAAAAAGGAGGAAAACTGACAAAATAGTAGATTCTCTTCCTAATCAACAATATAAGAATCTCAAAACTTCTCAAATCAAGCAACTCTGGGAGGTCTTCACTATATTGCAAATATATATATTTTTTAATTTTGTAACTATGATTTGTGAAAGCCTTCTTGCCAACCACAGGCAAAATAAGGAATCTTTAGCAGATGGATAGATCTCTTATACGCACAGCAATTTTGAGGAAACATGAATATTACAGTTACTCTCAGTTTATTTCACCATGTTTAATTATACATAATTTTATTTTAACGTCTGCTTTTAGCCATTCTTTATATTCCATTGAAATTCATGTCTTCCTTGTAGGAAAGTCATAAGTTTTGTTATTGTCCTGCCTTTCAAAATTAAAAATATATTATTTTAGTTGAAACAATTAACAGAAATGATTATGAAAAAAATACTGTATGCATATATTTTGTATCATAGGGATTGTATCAGAAAAAAATGATTTGTAAAGTAATCTAGGTTGTTTAGGGGTAAAATACCATCATCTTAATCTAAAGACAAAATTTCCAACAGATGAATAAAGAACATAAGGCAGCCTTATAGCTTTTGAATTCTAACATTACACAAAGGTCACAAAATAGACAACATTATCTGGTACCTGGGTGGCTCAGTGAGTTAAAGCCTCTGCCTTCAGCTCAGGTCATGATCTCAGGGTCCTGGGATCGAGGCCTGTATTGGGCTCTCTGCTCGGCAGGGAGCCTGCTTCCTCCTCTCTCTCTGCCTGCCTCTCTGCCTATTTGTGATCTCTCTCTCAAATAAATAAATAAAATCTTTTAAAAAATAGACAACATTATCAAGGAAATAATGTGTCCCTCAGCGAAAAATGAACACAACAAGGAAGTGCTGTAAGGAGAGTGAGAAACTGCCAAATCTTTCCATGATACTGCTAGTTGACGTTCTCCTAAATCCATTTTGCATGGTCTCTCAACATTTAATGTGCAGAACGTTCATATTTGCTGGCCGGGTGCTTTTCAATTACATCCCTTTGCTTAGTCTGATACTTAATTTGCCACAGGGTGACAGGCACAGCAAGATGGAAAAGACTCTCATATTCTCTCTCCCTTTTGCTCACCTGCCATGCCTCATGCCCTTCCCCTTTTTCAACACTATTTTATGCTAGGAAGATCACAATTTTTGTGGTGTATTGCCCTGGAATTCCCTCAAATATGTTTTAATCTCTAGGCTGCTCTCCATTCAAGAAATATATATCTCCTCTTTCCCCAGTGACTAGATCTTTAGTCATTTTATACATAATTTCCAAAGAATAGAATCAGTACCAGGAAAATGGTTAAATTATCAAATGATTTGAGCAGTGCATATAATATCAGCACCAAAAGCAAGACCCTGAATTCAGATGATCCAGATTTTCAAGAAGGGATTACATGGGCTACATATTCTAATTGGTCATTCTGTTGATTGATTTTTATTTGTAAAATTTTTAAATGTTTTTGAAATATTTTATTTATTTGACAGAGAGAAACATAGCCAGAGAGGGAACACAAGCAGCAGGAGTGAGAGAGGGAGAAGCAGGCTTCCCGCTGAGCAGGCAGCCCCATGCAGGGCTTGATCCCGGGAGTCTGGGATCATGACCTGAGCTGAAGGCAGAGGCTTAACCACTGAACCACTCAGATGCCTCTATTTGTAAAAATTTAATAGGTGCTTTTACATTTTAATTTTTAGTCAACGGGCACATAATTTCTGGCTATGGATTTTTTTCCCTTGGGAAAAGAAAAATTGTAGCACATAAAAATTATTAAAAATATTATAGGAATTATCTTTGTACTACCAGTATAATCAATTATTTGTATATTTACTTTATCTGAAAAAAATGTTACTATTCAGATAGCCCACATTAACTAGAAAGAAGATTAAATTGAGATTTATTTTACCTTTGGTACTAGCCTTGATATCAACACATGGAAAAAGTTAAATTTTACGGTTTGCAAAGCTTTGCTGTTTTACTTGAACATAGTAATACCAACGTGGTTTTTGAACTGGGACTCTAAAGTTACTTTCTCGCTTAGGAACTATCCAAAGTTCATTTAAGGTATAATATTTGTTCTTATTTTTCTGGGGGTCTGCAAGGATCCCCTCTAATGAATTAGAATTCATTATATTAGGGATTAGAGGACAGTGCTTCCTTTCTAAACAAGTTATAGAAATCCCAGACTCCTTGTTCTGTAGTGAAAATATAGGGGACTCTCTAGCAAACGATGGCTAAGATTTTTAGGTCGTAGAATATTCTTGCTTTAAACTCACATTTATGGCACCATAAGAAATCATGAATCTTTTCATTTTCTTTTTTTTAATCAGAAAGTATTCTCTGACCCTTAATGGGATTTGGGAGTCACTATAATCAACCCACAATGTGGGACTTTCTGACTGAGCCTTTGTAATAGTGGACAAAAGTGGGAGAAAAACACACCAGGCATTTGTTACAGATTCTTTTTTTTCCTTTATTGAAATACCTAATTGCCTTGTGAAGTATCTAATTTGTTTTGCTTTACAAACATACTATAGTATGTATTTCTTAGGTTTCATTTTTATTCTCTGTGAAGCCCAACTTTAGATTAATTTCTAGACTCTAAGTGATTGTCACTTTGTTTTGTATACTCTAATTTAAGATGATTTATAATTAAAGTTTTATTACCAGAAGATTTTGTAGCAACTTATTCAAAATTTTGAAAAATCAGGATAATCTGGAACAATATATGCAGAAGAATCTAATTAAACAAAACAATTGGAAATTCAAATTCTATAGCTATCAATTAAAAGTTATACAATATTCAGCTTAACAAATTGGCAAAATGAAATGAAAAGTTACTTCACAATGTTATATTAGTGGGAATTCTTGTACATTAAATATGAACTCAGCAACACTAAAAGTTAAAACAAAAAAACCCAAAAAACCAAAAAACAATGCTCACATCAGTGACTAAGAGGTAGAACTATGGGACTTCTAATTTTATTCTAATTTTTTTTCTGCTTTTATGTGCTTCCAAATTTCCAATCATTAATAAATTTATTAAGTTTTATTTTAAGTACAATATTGCTGTTATAGTGTAAGTCCTTGATTACAAAATCTTCCTGGAATAATAATCCTTTTGGCAGGAATAACCAAATTTCTGAAAATAATCCTAAGGCAGTATAATAAATTACAAGCTCCTCTGCCCTCTCCCCACTCTTTTTGGTCCTTGATGCCCTTCTGCTCCTAGAAGCCCCTAGATCTCGTAATGAGGATAAATTGGACATTCTGGTAACCAAGTGAGAATTTTTTTGCTATAAATTAGTTCCAATTAAGGTTCTATCTCAAACAGGTATTAGGCCTTAAATCGATAGACTTGCATTTTAATTCTTTAATTTCTTATTAGAAAATGAAATCTCTCCCATTGAAGGAATTTGATAAATAGCTTTGCTACAAAAAAAAAAAAAAATGTGTAAGATGGTATTACTACCTCAAGAAATTCATGTTCTAGGTAGAAAATTAGCTATGGTAATCAAGTAATGACAAAAATGATATGGAAAACACCAAAACAATGTCTATTAAGAAACGAAAATGAACTTCTGGGACTTCATCAAAATAAAAAGCTTCTGTACAGCAAAGGAAACAATCAACAAAACAAAGAGGTAACCCACAGAATGGGAGAAGATATTTGCAAATGACACTACAGACAAAGGGCTGGTATCCAAGATCTATAAAGAACTACTCAAACTCAACACCCAAAAAGAAGATGAACACATCAAAAAATG